>JAOTOM010001035.1:0-37500 GCA_034440615.1 Ashinkailepas kermadecensis
GAACAATCCATTTAATTCAAGCAGCGCGTCGGCGGCAGGATCGCGCAAGGCGCAGGCATATCATTTTTTCGTCTGCGAAGCACATAATTTGGCGCTCCTTAGGCCAGCATGAAGGGCCATTGGGCCGATGGAGGGGGCCAGAGCTGCACCTCTTGGGTGATCGAGAAGGCCCAACCTGTTGACAGAGAGGCCTCCGTCCGCACGGAGAGTGTCCTGTGTCGACGGAGGGGGCCCTCGATCCGGACGTGCAGGGCCACTGGATCGGCTTCCGCTCATGCAAGTGGGAAGGGTCTCAGAGCTGACAGCAGGGCTCAGGCTGATTAAGAGGCACCCGAACTACGGAGATGGTCCGGGTCGAAGCGGAAGGTTTCCGGTGTTACGTTAGGGGTCCCTAAGCGTATGGAGGAGCCCGAAGCTGCTACAAATAATTGCGTATACTAGGGGTGAAGGGGCAACCGCCCCTTGGTGAGTCACATGGGCCCCTCCAGGCGACCGCCTCCAGGGGCCCGCAAGGGTCTCTCAAAGCGTAGAGGCAGATATATAACTGAGAGAAAACTAAAGCGCATCTAACAGCTTGTGTGAAAAGGGTCATTTGCAGCCTGAAGATATCCACCCAGGGGGCTGGCAAGAGCTATGCAGAAAAGAGAGGACACGCCCTAGAGTTGTGATGCTCATGTCAGCGGGAAAGAGTGGTCTGAGCTGAAACGGGCCACCAACAGCTAGGCAATGGAGAGGGTGCTGAGCCGTCTGAGGCATAAACCCAGTGTCTGAAAGCCAGAGATGGCTAGGATGCTCTTGGGGGTTTGAAAGGGCCATTGGGGATGAATAGGATTCCTAAGAACTGACGACTAGTACGGGCTTGTCTCAGAGCTGAAATGCCCCCGAAATAAGAGCTAGACTGAAATATTGAGGACTGTGATCGGCCCCTCAAAAACAGGAAAGAGCACTGAGGGATGACGAGGGTCAGACTCTATCAAGCAAGGCTGTCGAGGACTATGAAGAGCCCCGGGAGCTGGAGCGGACTGGACTATAATCTCTATAAAGCTCCTGAGACTTGAGAGTCCTCTCAAACCACAGGATTCCTAAACCCTGCAGTCTGAACAGAGTCATCTGAGAGCTAAAGAGAGTCCAGAGAGCTCACAATGTTTGTTAGAAACTATGAGGCTTATCTCGGAGATGCAGGATGTCCCTTGGAAGATAGAAGGTTCGTCGAGGGCTGGAAATGAACCATGGAAGTTGGAGAGGGATCCTGGCTGATGAATAGGACCTTTGAGAGCACGATAGGACTGGTCTGGGATGTCCCTAAGCTTTTGGATGAACACCTGAGAGATCGGGACCCTTGCGAACGACGAGAGTCCCTGATAACTGGCGATGGGTGCGAGAAATGCTGAGGGCCAGCCTCAGAGCTATGATGTCCTTGATAGTCATACATGCTGCAGAGGACTGAAAGGGTTCCCTGAAAGCCAGAGACGGTCACGAGGGTGAGGAGAGTCGGGAGTGCTAGAGAGATTTGCGTGGAGGTGGGAAACCCTTGATAAGGAGGAACAAAATAGGCGAGGTTCACCTGAGCGCTCTCGCTATGATGCGCATTCATCCTGAAAAAATGATGTAACCCAAACACTAAAACGTGCGGTCACCTGCTGTGTTGTTAGGACAACAAGCACCGTTGCTAGGCTACTTCCCGAATTCCGCGTCGCTGGCGGCGGCCCCAGCGGCAACGGCCGCCACAACGGCGAAGGCCACTTGAGCGGCTGTGTTCGTTCCAGGGGCCACTGCCGTCCCAGCGGTGACGGCGTCCCCAGTGGTGACGGTCGTCCAAGCAGTAGCGGAGCAGACAGCTCAGCGACAGTTGTGATGCCTGCGGTGCCAGTTGCTTCGCTTGGGACCGGTGTGACGCCATTTCAGAGGAAAAAACACCAATTTGCAGGGTGTTGTATGCTGGGAAATGCTGGCTACACTGTTGCTAGTTCTTTCCCTGTGCACCAGATCTCGCATTTATTTTTCCTCACCGGTATTCACGCCTCATATTGAGGAAGTGTGGAGGTATTGAAAACTCGAAACAACGCGGGCCTCATCATTATCATGGACATACCCCCTATTACTCCGCGCCGTCTCCCTGGTCAAATCTTCATACCCCGTCTCGGGGAGGGGCCATTCAACACCCCCGTCTAACTTCCAAACTAAGCGTGGCACGAAAACGAAAGGCATCATCGGAAAGCCCTGGACGAATATGGTTCGAAAATGGCTTATTTTAGGATAATTTTGAAAAAATGTTGTTTTTTTAAAGAAAGAATTCCTAGTTCAAAGACATTAGATATCGGGATGCTAGGGTAATTTAGGCCGTCAATGCAACCCTGACACTATTTAAGCCATGACAACCCAAGCTAAATAATTAACACTGTCTACATATGTAGGAAAGTTCCTATATCGGTTATGTAGGATTCCTATAAATGGTCTAGTAGGATCTCGCGTCCGCGTCACTCCGGTAGTAAACCTCCAAAGTTCTCTGCACTATCTATATTGTGCAGCGGCGAATAAACGGCAACAGTCGAACACCAGATAACTCTTACATAGAATGTTCCGCGCCGACGAACGACCTTGATATTTCCTAACGTTAAATTTAAGGCCGAAATGGATTATTAATTTAGAACGCGTGGCCGCCAGCGTAACAGAACCGGGTCGCCTGCCTGACGGGGGCCGCCGGCTCTCGGCGCCAGATTCTACGCCGCAGTGGCAGCGTCCGTCGGCCCTGTAAAACGCTGACTAGCAGCGGCCGATGGCCGATAATTGGACCCTGACCCGACGTCCGGCCTCTGCCGCGGCACGGCTGGCAGCGAGCCGCCAGCCGGCTCAAGCTCGTGAGGCGTTACATTTACGGTACATTTACGGTCGGCTGGCTTACGGGGTCACATCATTTACAGTTACGGGACAGCGAAAAGTGCAATTTATAGAAACTCTGCTACATATAGGTGTAGCCCACATCGCGCACTTAATTGTGGCCTGACCTCAGACCACTTGACGGAGACCATTGAAATTTGATAAGGAATTTTTCCTGATGCTTCTGCAGGCATATCAACGTAACAGTGATGTTAGAGGAGCATGCATATTACAAAAATGGGACAATTGATTCAAAATTGACCAAAATTGTTTGTGACCTCAGGTCACTGACCTGGCCTCAACAAGAAATCAGACAAGAACTTCCTGGGGATATTGCTCAAATGCAGTCACGTAGTCAGTCAAATGCAGTCATTTTATTTCAATATATCTGCCTGAGTATGAGTTATCAATCCTCAAACTTGTTTGGAGGTGATCCTCTTTGATCTGAGCTAGGTCAATGGCCTTACATGCCCTGAAGTTGATATGGTCACTTTAGTTGCAAAATGATAAAGGAAAAGATGCTGAAAATTTCGAGGCACTGCGTGTTCCTGCTTTCCTGCTGTCCCGTAAAAAACTGTAGGTTCAGTGGCGTAAAATGACCCACGAGACGGGGCGGGGTAAGCTATTTCTGAACGTAGGACATAACAGAAAGAAGCAATCTTCAGTGATGCCCATGAAGATGAGCAATGCATTTTATCAAAGTTAATGATAGTCGTGCCTTCATTGGCTATATGTTAGTGTCCTTTTTCCGCAATAGATATTCATTTGTTGGTTGTTGTTGGGTAGCTAAACGAGTTGTTTTTCTGGTCATTACCGGTATGCTGGACATTGATTGCATGTCTCTCATTAGCTACTGCATCGCCGCGTGCCTTATTTTCCTACATATCTCAGCATATATTTGCTATATATATATATATATATATATATATATATATATATATATATATATCCCAAAGTGGGCAACTCGACTTTAGCTTCCTTCATTAACAGCTAGCAACAGCACGACGCAGCACGACGAATACAACAGACCGAACATTTTTAATTGGTGTATGTATTGCCAAGTAACATGGTAAAAATATTCGTAAGAACTCTACACGGAACGACCAGCTGAACAACAGCATATCAATATAGATATGTGTGTATATATATGTATATGTATATATATGTATATATATATATATACATATATATATATATATATATATATATATATATATATATATATATATATATATATATATATATATATATAGATGTATATATATATATATATATATACATATATTTATACATATATACATATATATATATATATATATATATATATATATATAGATATAGATATACATACCTATATAAAATGAACAATAACAAATAACAAAAGTCAACACACTATGTTTCGAGAACATCCTACTACACATACAACAGCTCAAACAGGACAAGGCATCCAAAGGTAATAGACAGCACTGGAGTGCATGAAGGTTGTCCATCATACGATTGTAAAACGTGATCAACCGAAGTGCTATAAGTGGCTGATATTCGCCTGCTGTTCACCTCTGTTTACAAATGCCACGTGATCGGCGCCGTTTCAAGTTGGCAAGGTGTACCCTGACGTCACAATATTGCTGCTCCTCGGCTTATTCAGCACCTATGAAGAATGCATATTTCACAATTCTCGTTCACCGTGTCCATTGTTACGAAAGGGGCCGCGCAAAGCTTGCTAGGCTTTGTTCCTGGGCATGCCAAGCGTTTTGTTAGAGTTAGTGGAGACGTCAGAAAAGCGCGGGTATTTGTGAAATGTGGGCCCACCAGGCATAGTTATGCGGTCACCATCACCAATTGTCCGCACTGAAAATAGACGGCAATCTTCACCTTTGATGGGACATTTAGTGTAATGCATTTTCAGTGGGCTCCCACTGCTTTTATGACCAGCATTTTGCTCTGCTATTTTGGGAAAGGTTTCTATTAGTTTCCCTCACCTCGCAACGACCCCTCCCAGTCCGTTACTGGATTTATTGCCTTAGACTACTTACGCGCGTGTTCTGTGGATAATGAGCATCGACCTTGTGACATAGCCTTTTTCACACCGCGTGAAATAGGCCAAATGCTACGATTGGTGCTACATATGGATTCGCGACCAATAATCATATTATTTCGCTATGAATGTTTTATTCGGCTGTTACTTTAAACAATATAATGTTTGCGCTACTAGCTTAAATCACATGCACTGTTGGAGGAACAGTTTGCGCCCTGACCGAGACGAACCACGGCGATCCGAACTCCGTCCATTTTTCTGATTTCGCCAGGAACGTTTTCCAACACACCTCAACAGCAATACGATTGGTCGGTAACAATGCCACTTCCCGCGCGGCGACTCAGGGCACGATGCGAGACTCGTCGGCAGAGCTGACCCGCTCCATGCGAGAGTCGTCGGCAGACAAGGCACGCTCCACTCTCTGCAACAGGTGACGGTGCGCAGCGACAGCTTCGGCGTTGTCCATAGAAACCCTGCCAGACAGTGTACACACAGGTCCGGAGAAGGCACCACTACCAGAAGTGTGGTGGTGTTACTATTTATATATATATATATATATATATATATCTATATATATGCATGCATATATACATATAAGTATATATATATACACACATATATATATATATATATATATATATATATATATATATATATATATATATATATATATATATATATATGCATGCATATATACATATATATATATATATACATATATGTATATATATACACACACACATATATATATATATATATATATATATATATATATATATATATATATATATATATATATATATATATATATACATATATAAGCTGTGAACACCAGCTATGCAACTCACATCTTAGTTACAACCATTCTATCGCATCGCGTGTGCGGGCTTGGAACTGTTGGGCTCCGGTTTGTGGTGCTATGGGATGCAGTAGTCACGGCATTGCTGGGCTATGCAGCAATCACAACGGTTCGGGTTATTTTGGGTTGAGACGACACAAAATCAAGTTTGTACCTGGGACATTGGTCGGCAGCCAACTTCTTTCCTAAAGGAGGTAGTCCATGAATGAATTTTGGACTTGGATGTGCACGCATGTTTCAGTTTTCGAAATCAGGATATCCATTCACTTCGAATTGTCTACACGATTAAGCTACAGGAGAAGTCACTTCCGTGACAGGTCTGAGGTATAAGGTCTAAGGTCTTATTTAAGTTAGTTTTGAATCTCTTATTGTGTTATCTGACGACGCAAGAAAACATAAGCCGTCACATGTGGCTTGCCAGACTAAAAAAATAGCAGTTCAGCTCCAAGACACAGCAGTCACCGGCACACACACTGGAAAGCCAATTGTGAATGAATTAACCTCGAATGGAATAGCCCGGTAAGCCTGAAGCCATGGCAACACCTGATAAAAACGACCAGTGAATGCATCTGAAGTTAGGCTGGTCAACAGTGCGGAAGCCAACCCCATAGGACCGCTCGTGTCAAACATGAAGGACATGGGGAGTGGGAGGCAACCCCATGTGCTCAACATACCAAAAGTGTTCGACAAGCAAAGGGTGAGCCATCAACGTGAGGAAGGGCGGGGCTCGGTGGTCTGGCCGGCACTCCTGGCTGCGCCATTGGTCATTGCGTGGGGATGTGCACACGTAACGCCCATATTTCATGTGTTAGTAATTGCGTCCTCGAAACAAATTACTTCATTATGCTTGAATAACGTAGTTATCAAACCCGGCACACGAGTGGGAATATCGTTCCGCGCCTGCGACTTTGCGATTGTCATACTCATACGGGATGAAAATATACCAAAAAGCATGCCTAAACAATTATTGCTATGCATGCCGGACGTCTACAACATGGGCGGGACAACAGCTGTGGCATACATGTCTCCGCACAGCCAAGGGTCGCACTAGCACCAACATAGGTCGAGCCATTTTGGGTGGCGCTTTCTGCAGCTGTGGAATGGACGCCTGAACGGGGCAGTGTTGCACTGGAACCAATATAGGTGGCGCCAATGGAGGTGGCGCCACAATCTGTGGCATGACACAATGGCCGTCACAGTTGGCGACCGCCGATGGACATTGGAGCCACCTCCAGCAGTCGTCGGCGGTCAACAGTTGGTGTTGGACTTAATTTAGCACGTGCACATGCTCGGTGATTGCCTTCGCTTCAGAACAAATACTGGATGTAGACACATTCTCACCGTCCCCAGGCATGACGTGTGGTGAAGCTCACTGTCCCCAGGCATGACGTGTGGTGAAGCTCACTGTCCCCAGGCATGACGTGTGGTGAAGCTCAGTATCCCCAGGCATGACGTGTGGTGAAGCTCAGTATCCCCAGGCATGACGTGTGGTGAAGCTCACTGTCCCCAGGCATGACGTGTGGTGAAGCTCAGTATCCCCAGGCATGACGTGTGGTGAAGCTCACTGTCCCCAGGCATGACGTGTGGTGAAGCTCAGTATCCACAGGCATGACGTGTGGTGAAGCTCACTGTTCCCAGGCATGACGTGTGGTGAAGCTCACTGTCCCCAGGCATGACGTGTGGTGAAGCTCAGTATCCCCAGGCATGACGTGTGGTGAAGCTCAGTATCCCCAGGCATGACGTGTGGTGAAGCTCAGTATCCCCAGGCATGACGTGTGGTGAAGCTCACTGTCCCCAGGCATGACGTGTGGTGAAGCTCAGTATCTCCAGGCATGACGTGTGGTGAAGCTCAGTATCTCCAGGCATGACGTGTGGCGAAGCTCCCCTTCCCTGGCATGCATGACGTTTGGCGAAGCTCACCATCCCTAGACATGTCGCCAACAGAGAAGGCTGACCCACCACCAGATTCGGCAGGGTCTAGTGATGCGGAAACTATCTAATCTGAGGGCAGTAGGTCATAGCGTGAGGTTTTCCTGCCAAGTTAGCTCAACAGACCAAGGTCGGTTGTTCTTGGACTGTGGCCTGAATTGGCCTGAACAAAAGCAGCGAAAAACAACGCGCGCGTTTGAAAATGCTTTTAAAGGACATCCTTCCATGAGTGTCAACTTCCGAAGATCATTGGGGAACAATACAATGAGGAAATGGGAGGGCCGAAGTCGGTGGGGCTTTTGGGCTTCGAGCTTCATTGGCACCCATGGGGGTTCGATGACAAAAATTGAGGTGATTGGGGGGGGACCAACATTGGGACATCAATGGTCTCCCACAATGAACTAAGTCGACACAACCACTGCATGCACCATCCATGCAGACGCTGTGTCCTCCCCTGATGGTGAGTGACGGTTTATACCATTATATATATATATATATATATATATATATATATATATACGATCTATCGGTATATGCTATAGCGTGGTTGAACGTGATGCGGCCATGGCAGCAGAACTACAGGTGTCAACGATGGGGCCATGCCAGCTGAACTACAGGTGTTAACGATGTGGCCGTGGCAGCGGAACTAATATTGAGAGCTCTGCATCATGTCATGTCGTGTCAGGCAACGTGAGAGGTTTGCGTCATGTCATGTCATGTCACGCAACAGTGAGAAGTTTGCACGGTGCATGTCATGTCACGCAGAAGTCAGAGGGCTGCATCATGTCATGACACTCACGTCGCATTCAGTGTGTGTTTGACTGACCCTCATTTGACCCATGACCTCACCATTGGCTGTCGGATCGCTGGGTCGCAGACAGTGGGCGGTGCTCACAGCCGGGACTCAGCTGACGGCAAGGTGACCTTTGTGACCCGAGCTGTTTGGCCGTCCGACCTAGCTGAGCCGCCTGCCAGAGACTTCCCAGTTTGTGTTGGGCACCACCACTGTAGAGAAGCCGATCCCGTTAACGGGGTGAAACACATACGATGTTCAAGAATATATAGTTAGGCGAGCTGGTATTTCTTCGCAAACTGCAACTGAACTCTCTGCTCATGTGCATAGTCGGATAGTGATGCCAAGCAAATTATGATTCACAAAGGCAAAAACATCGGCACAGTTTTAGTTCAGCAACGGAATCCTGTGATCCGAGCAACTACAGGTGATCGGACGATATCAATGTTCAACAGGTAAGAGAGGGCTAGGCGTAACATTGGATGGAAATAACGCTGCAGCAACACGTCAGTCGTGGATACACAGGCTGGTCTGAGCGTACAATGGAACCGGTAGCCAACAATACAACACAGCACAACAACAATACAATACAACAACACAACTCTGGCGGATTGTGCACACACATGCGACGCGCAGACCCAGTTCCTTCTCGGACACTGACTGCTCGCGCTCGATGTATGCATTACAAGTAAGTTAGCCATTTGATTTGCGGTGGTTCCGACCGCCCGACCGTGCCGCAGACCGCACGCCGTGCCACGGGAAACCCGGCGTCACAAACCCACTTTTGTTTCGACGCTAATCGCCTGGCTGGGAAAATGAAGCCACGTGAGGATAAATAGCCAGCACACGTGGAAGAACGACACGAAACAAATGGCAACAGAGCGTGCAGTATGGTAGCGCGACGGCGGTGGAGAATAGGTCGCAGGATCTTCATGTAATCCGGGCGTCAGATTACACCAGGAGGTGATTGGTCACTACTTATTCGAAGGTACGCAAGACAGAATCGATACGAGTAGCTACTGCTTCATAGAAGGCAGGCAAGAAAGAATCGAATCGAGTGAATGCAAAAGAACTTATGCACTTGGCAGCCATGTCGACAAATGACCAAGACAATTTGACGGAAATCAGGTACCGGTGTATACGTTAGCATACATAGATCACGATGATAATAAATTCATGGCTTCCGCAAAGAGCACATGGCTTAATATACTGTTCAGACGTGGACCTGTCGAGATAGCTTGGCCTGTACCCGATAGTCTAACACACTAATAAGACACGGACCTGTCGAGATAGCTTGGCCTGTACCCGATAGTCTAACACACTAATTAGACACGGACTTGTCGAGATAGCTTGGTCTGTACCCGATAGTCTAACACACTAATTAGACACGGACCTGTCGAGATAGCTTGGCCTGTACACGATAGTCTAACACACTAATTAGACACGGACCTGTCGAGATAGCTTGGCCTGTACCCGATAGTCTAACACACTAATTAGACACGGACCTGTCGAGATAGCTTGGCCTGTACCCGATAGTCTAACACACTAATTAGACACGGACCTGTCGAGATAGCTTGGCCTGTACCCGATAGTCTAACACACTAATTAGACACGGACCTGTCGAGATAGCTTGGCCTGTACCCGATAGCCTAACACACTAATTAGACACGGACCTGTCGAGATAGCTTGGCCTGTACCCGATAGCCTAACACACTAATTAGACACGGACCTGTCGAGATAGCTTGGCCTGTACCCGATAGTCTAACACACTAATAAGACACGGACCTGTCGAGATAGCTTGGCCTGTACCCGATAGTCTAACACACTAATTAGACACGGACCTGTCGAGATAGCTTGGCCTGTACCCGATAGTCTAACACACTAATTAGACACGGACCTGTCGAGATAGCTTGGCCTGTACCCGATAGTCTAACACACTAATTAGACACGGACCTGTCGAGATAGCTTGGCCTGTACCCGATAGCCTAACACACTAATTAGACACGGGCCTGTCGAGATAGCTTGGCCTGTACCCGATAGCCTAACACACTAATTAGACACGGGCCTGTCGAGATAGCTTGGCCTGTACCCGATAGCCTAACACACTAATTAGACACGGACCTGTCGAGATAGCTTGGCCTGTACCCGATAGTCTAACACACTAATTAGACACGGACCTGTCGAGATAGCTTGGCCTGTACCCGATAGTCTAACACACTAATTAGACACGGACCTGTCGAGATAGCTTGGCCTGTACCCGATAGCCTAACACACTAATTAGACACGGACCTGTCGAGATAGCTTGGCCTGTACCCGATAGTCTAACACACTAATTAGACACGGACCTGTCGAGATAGCTTGGCCTGTACCCGATAGTCTAACACACTAATTAGACACGGACCTGTCGAGATAGCTTGGCCTGTACACGATAGCCTAACACACTAATTAGACACGGACCTGTCGAGATAGCTTGGCCTGTACCCGATAGCCTAACACACTAATAAGACACGGACCTGTCGAGATAGCTTGGCCTGTACCCGATAGTCTAACACACTAATTAGACACGGACCTGTCGAGATAGCTTGGCCTGTACACGATAGCCTAACACACTAATTAGACACGGACCTGTCGAGATAGCTTGGCCTGTACACGATAGCCTAACACACTAATTAGACACGGACCTGTCGAGATAGCTTGGCCTGTACCCGATAGTCTAACACACTAATTAGACACGGACCTATCGAGATAGCTTGGTCTGCATCCGATGGCTTAACACATTGATCAAGTGTGGACCTGTCGAGATAGCTTGGTCTGTACCGAACGTTTGCAACCAATTTGCGTGTCTGGTAGCAAGAGCAACATGGAAGCACAAATAAAACAGGCCAATGTCGTCCCATATTAGAGGACTCGCCAACTAAACTTGATAACCTCAACCCGGCATTGGCCGGGCTACTCAGCCGCCCACTATTGAGGGGGGCGGGGGTACCATCCCCTTGCTAATCTCAAGAACGGCAGGGTCAATTTCGGAACTTAAAACGGCAATCGACAGCGGCGTGACATGCGGTCTTCGAACACAGCAGGCGTTGTCGTAGGTGTGCACTAAGGCAGTGCCACGGCCACCGAGATGTCTGGTCAGTGAGGCGGCAGGTCGGGCCGACCTAGTATGCTCTGCGTTACATTGCAAGCCGTAATTGGAATATTTGATAGACAACTGCTGGACATTTAGCACAGACAAATGGCAGCAATTGCTGGAGTTATAAACCCAGGATTTATAGATACTTGCTTCCTAGTCGTGTCACTTTTCGGTGAATGATATTTTAATTCGACATGTTGACATTTCAAAGTCAAATATTAAAACAAGACGACATACCATGCACATTGCTTTCTAATTATTTATCGAGTCCAATTTATATATGTGAATATCTTCATTCATTATCTGCCAATTGGTGGGCACCAATGTATTTTTGTCAACAACCAGCAAGCATGACATTCAAAATTGACCTATCATGACATATCCGCAGCCGACAGTTCCTCCTCGTCCCTCCAGGTGAACTGCCCACGTGACCGGTAGTGTCCGCGGCCGACCAAAACTGTTCCTCCTCGTCCCTGCAGGTGAACTTCCAACGTGACCGGTAGTGTCCGCGGCCGACCAAAACTGTTCCTCCTCGTCCCTCCAGGTGAACTGCCCACGTGACCGGTAGTGTCCGCGGCCGACCAAAATTGTTCCTCCTCGTCCCTGCAGGTGAACTGCCCACGTGACCGGTGGTGTCCGCGGCCGACCAAAACTGTTCCTCCTCGTCCCTGCAGGTGAACTGCCCACGTGACCGGTAGTGTCCGCGGCCGACCATAACCGGCGTGCTGGGACAATGCGACAACGACCCGACCGAATCAGTGCACCTCACAAACGACACACCACCACCGCCGCAGGCACCCGGAGGTCTGGAGCACCTCACAAACGACACACCACCACCGCCGCAGGCACCCGGAGGTCTGGAGCACCTCACAAACGACACACCACCACCGCCGCAGACACCCGGAGGTCTGGAGCACCTCACAAACGACACACCACCACCGCCGCAGGCACCCGGAGGTCTGGAGCACCTCACAAACGACACACCACCACCGCCGCAGGCACCCGGAGGTCTGGAGCACCTCACAAACGACACACCACCACCGCCGGAGGCACCCGGAGGTCTGGAGCACCTCACAAACGACACACCACCACCGCCGCAGACACCCGGAGGTCTGGAGCACCTCACAAACGACACACCACCACCGCCGGAGGCACCCGGAGGTCTGGAGCACCTCACAAACGACACACCACCACCGCCGGAGGCACCCGGAGGTCTGGAGCACCTCACAAACGACACACCACCACCGCCGCAGGCACCCGGAGGTCTGGAGCACCTCACAAACGACACACCACCACCGCCGCAGGCACCCGGAGGTCTGGAGCACCTCACAAACGACACACCACCACCGCCGCAGGCACCCGGAGGTCTGGAGCACCTCACAAACGACACACCACCACCGCCGCAGACACCCGGAGGTCTGGAGCACCTCACAAACGACACACCACCACCGCCGCAGACACCCGGAGGTCTGGAGCACCTCACAAACGACACACCACCACAGCCGCAGGCACCCGGAGGTCTGGAGCGCCTCACAAACGACACACCACCACAGCCGCAGACACCCGGAGGTCTGGAGCTGCCGATACATCACCTGAACAGTCTGCGGACCAGCCTCTCCTCCCGAAACCTCACCTGAACAGTCTGTGGGTCAGACTGACCTCACCTGAACAGTCTGTGGACCAGCCTCTCCTCCCGAGACCTCACCTGAACAGTCTGTGGACCAGTCTCTCCTCGACAGATGAGGCCGGGTGAGGACCGACGAACTCGGCCTCGCAGATCAGCTCCAGCACACAGTTAGCCGGGTCCACGGTGTACAGCAGCTGGAACGTCACCACTCTGTTATCCGGGTCCACGGTGTACAGCAGCTGGAACGTCGGCACAGTTATCCGGGGACACGGTGTACAGCAGCTGGAACGTCGGCACACAGTTAGCCGGGTCCACGGTGTACAGCAGCTGGAACGTCGACACACAGTTATGCGGGTCCACGGTGTACAGCAGCTGGAACGTCGACACACAGTTATTCGGGTCCACGGTGTACAGCAGCTGGAACGTCGGCACACCTGTCAGCCGCTCATATAGTGGCAGCAGGGGTGTTCTCCAGCAGCTAAAACCTTCAGACTGGTTTCGTGTCGACCCCGTTAACTTCACCCACGACCAAAGGCCTACGTACAATGCAAACTACCATCACTTGGACGGTAGCTGACCACCTGTTCCACCGTGTGGCGATCGGCGGTTGCTCGTCACATGTTCCACCGTGTGGGGGTAGCTCGTCACATGTTCCACCGTGTGGGGGTAGCTCGTCACATGTTCCATCGTGTGGAGGTCGGCGGTAGCTCGTCACCTGTTCCACTGTGTGGGGGTCGGCGGTAGCTCGTCACCTGTTCCACTGTGTGAAGGTCAGCGGTAGCTCGTCACCTGTTTCACCGTGTGGGGGTCGGCGGTAGCTCGTCACCTGTTCCACTGTGTGGGGGTCGGCGGTAGCTCGTCACCTGTTCCACGGTGTGGGGTCAGCGGCAGCCTGTCACCTGTTCCATGGTGCGGGGGCAGCTCGTCACCTGTTCCACTGTGTGAGGTCGGCGGTAGCCAGTCACCTGTTCCACGGTGTGACGGTCGGTGGCAGCTCGCCGCCCCCTGTGGCGGGCCCTCGCGGCCCAGTCGCGCCGCCGGCGGAAGGGTCGCCCTCCGAACTGCTTCCGCCGCCGACTACGCTTGCCGTCGATGATCTTGGCGACGTCCTTGAGGTTCAGCGGCAGGTAGCCGAGCGTTCCCATGGCAACCAGGTACAGCATCCCCAGTGTGGCAAGGTACGATTGCGCCTGGGGGCAGAGGAAGGGCGTTCAGTGCACGTTACTTTGGCGCTGAACAAAGGTGGAAGTGGAATTGCACTGCAAGTTGCAACGCGGTTCCGACTGAAGATCAACCTGGTGGATGGCAGGTACAGGCGACCCCACAGCCACCAAGGAGGGACTTAAAAGTTTGGGATCGAAACCGATTCTAGACCGTTATTTTCTTTCCAGTTCACGCCATGCGCCAGAATTAATGGCTCAGATCCGAGGAAATTGGTGGTGGGGTCATGGTTCTCCTGCCTCATCCCCACCTCTCTGTGCCAATGTTCATAGTGGCAAGCCAACAGGGATGCGAAATGTTTTGGATGCTGACAAGGGCAATGACGACAATGATACAGATAGTGGCGACATTGACAATGGTCTTATATAATTATCGCCGTGTTATTCAGGCCAATGTCTCACAAATATTGTATTTACGTTCGGAAATACCCTAAGCGCCACATAGGTGTAAGCACGCACATCACCAACCACTGAGCGATGTCACCAGCACCAACCACCGAACGATATCACCAGCACCAACCACCGAACGATGTTACCAGCACCAACCACTCAGCAATGTCACCAGCACCAACCACTCAGCAATGTCACCAGCGCGGTGTCACGGTTACTTCTATCGCAAGCTAGCAATAGCAACGAGGAGTTTCGTCGACTATTGCAATCCAGAATCCAGAATCCAGCTCCAGAAATGTCAATGGTGAGGGGGAGAGAAGGGACACTTTCCTCTCAGAGGACACCGTTTCCTCAATGGCCTACACGGTCAGGCGGACAGACAATGTCCGACAGGACCAGACGGACAGACAATGTCCGACAGGACCAGGCGGACAGACAATGTCCGACAGGACCAGGCGGACAGACAATGTCCGACACGGTCAGGCGGACAGACAATGTCCGACACGGTCAGGCGGACAGACAATGTCCGACACGGTCAGGCGGACAGACAATGTCCGACAGGACAGGCGGACAGACAATGTCCGACACGGTCAGGCCGACAGACAATGTCCGACAGGACCAGGCGGACAGACAATGTCCGACACGGTCAGGCGGACAGACAATGTCCGACAGGACCAGACGGACAGACAATGTCCGACAGGACCAGACGGACAGACAATGGCCGACAGGACCAGGCGGACAGACAATGTCCGACACGGTCAGGCCGACAGACAATGTCCGACAGGACCAGGCGGACAGACAATGTCCGACACGGTCAGGCGGACAGACAATGTCCGACAGGACCAGGCGGACAGACAATGTCCGACAGGACAGGCGGGCAGACAATGTCCGACACGGTCAGGCGGACAGACAATGTCCGACAGGACAGGCGGACAGACAATGTCCGACACGGTCAGGCGGACAGACAATGGCCGACACGGTCAGGCGGACAGACAATGTCCGACAGGACCAGGCGGACAGACAATGTCCGACACGGTCAGGCCGACAGACAATGTCCGACACGGTCAGGCGGACAGACAATGTCCGACAGGACAGGCGGACAGACAATGTCCGACACGGTCAGGCGGACAGACAATGTCCGACAGGACAGGCGGACAGACAATGTCCGACACGGTCAGGCCGACAGACAATGTCCGACACGGTCAGGCGGACAGACAATGTCCGACAGGACAGGCGGACAGACAATGTCCGACACAACCAGGCGGACAGACAATGTCCGACACGGTCAGGCGGACAGACAATGTCCGACACGGTCAGGCCGACAGACAATGTCCGACAGGACCAGGCGGACAGACAATGTCCGACACGGTCAGGCGGACAGACAATGTCCGACAGGACAGGCGGACAGACAATGTCCGACACAACCAGGCGGACAGACAATGTCCGACACGGTCAGGCGGACAGACAATGTCCAACATGACCAGACGGACAGACAATGTCCGACAGGACAGGCGGACAGACAATGGCCGACACGGTCAGGCGGACAAACGATGTCCAACATGACCAGACGGACAGACAATGTCCGACACGGTCAGGCGGACAAACAATGTCCGACATGACCAGACGGACAGACAATGTCCAACATGACCAGACGGACAGACAATGTCCGACACGGTCAGGCGGACAAACAATGTCCGACATGACCAGACGGACTGACAATGTCCGACAGAACCAGGCGGACAGACAATGTCCGACACGGTCAGGCGGACAGACAATGTCCGACAGGACTAGGTGGACAGACAATGTCCGACTCGGTCAGGCGAACAGACAATGTCCGACAGGACCAGACGGACAGACAATGTCCGACACGGTCAGGCGAACAGACAATGTCCGACAGGACCGGACGGACAGACAATGTCCGACACGGTCAGGCGGACAGACAATGTCCGACACGGTCAGGCGGACAGACAATGTCCGACAGGACCAGGCGGACAGACAATGTCCGACACGGTCAGGCGGACAGACAATGTCCGACAGGACCAGGCGGACAGACAATGCCTCCGCTCCTGGTCAGTGTCCCCCGTCAGCAGTCACAAATCACACCGAATGACACCGTCGCGGCCACCGGTGGAGCACGCTTTCTACTGGTGGACACAACGGTCCCCCGGGTGTGGTTAGCGGTTTACTGGGGCAGTGTCAGGGAGATCTGGAGCACCGCCACAGACCTCGATGGATGCGAGCTTTCTCCCAATGACCGATACGTGACTGGTGGCGTCTCTCAGAAACACTCTCATTACATTGGATAATGTTTGTAATGTAACTAAGTTGGAAGCTTGGCTGGCCAATATCTCAGGTGCTCTTTGTTATGTCGGCCGGCGCGCACGATATTTGTCAACTTTGTGAATGAATTCGAGTTCCAATTTATCAAAATAAAACGTTTTGTCACGTCACTGGGGCGATTCCTTGGATATCAGCTACCCACACTGGGCTAAACACATTCATCAACCCACAATCATCGGTTTGTAGATATTTGTTTTTGTGTTGTGGATGCCTTTAAGCTTCTCTTTCTCTCTTAGATTTGATAATTTCCGCTCTGTGATCGTCAAGGACGAGAGAGCCGGGAAAGGGGAGGGCAGCGGCCCCCAGTCCTAAAGCTGTGTCGGGGGATGTTGCCCTCCAACTTTTGTTCGCAATTTCATGTTCTTTTTACATTCAAGTGAAACTTCCTTGCATTATTTCACCATAGATTAGTCCAGATTTTACAAGTATTCCTTCGTAAAATGGACCCAAGGAAAAATCATGCTTGTAAAGGTGCATAGGAATTTTGAATTAGCCTCAACATGGAAGCTATTTGAAATAAGTTTTTTTGGCGGCTCGGCATCCTGTACGCGACGCGTCACATCCCTATTCGATACCTGAATTCAAGTCACTACGTGCTTCATGGCTTTTCTCGGTGACATTAGTAATTCCTTTGCAGCACGTTCAACACAAGTCATGCGTTTTATCAGTTCTTTGATGGCGAACAGGATGAAACTTTTTGCGGGGATATCATTTCTACCCCAGGGCACCAACAAATAATGCCAGAAATTACACTACTGCTGAGCCTTAATGCAAACCAAAAGACCTGAAAATGGTGCAAGCCGGATGTCAAATATAACTCCACAGCTTCAGAAGCGTGCAGCATTCAGGAGAAAAACTAAGCATAAACGTCTGCAATTCCTGGGTAAATTTGTGCCATGGTTCAGCCTAGCCTGCACACAATTATGTAATAGAAGTAGGATTGTGTGATTTCATTAACACGGAAAAGGATTGCCCTGTCTGCATAGCTGTGGGTCACAGTCCACAGTCCACAGTAGAGAGAGGGGACAATATTTCGGATGCTCCCGAAAACCACTTCAATAACCGTTTCAACGCCCCAACTCGACCCAGCGTTCATATGTGTCAGGAACTTTGCTGGTGTGGTTGCGAAAATTGTATGGGAATTGCGATCTATGTGCATACACATGGCGCGAAATGTTATTTATTTCGTTACGAAGGCTTGATAACGTCATCAATCCATTCGTGTTCTCGGTGTCAGAATAATATTATTACCATGATGTCGTACGTTGATTTTAAACATTCTTTATTGCATCTCTTCGTTCACAACAGCGTCTCACTTTGTGCACTCCCTTGCAATTCTTCACGATTTATCGGACAAATTTTAAACTGCTGGTTCCACCTATGTATAGCGAGCATTACTCTTCTGTTTATGTGCGCATTTGGTTATGTATAAACATATAAAATGTATTTTGGTGCTTTATTGTGATGATAAAAAATAGCAATTGTCCACGGTATGAACAAAATCGGTTTGAATGTTGGTATGTACCATCACTGCTACATAGCTTGACTGAGGCCATATACAATTAGCGATGAAGAATTGCGACTGTCCCTGACACTCATTGATACATGGAATTGTATTATGCCCCAGATATTAACCCTCGCCAGGCTTGTCGGCAAATCCCCCTTCACCGGACGGAGTAGGGGATGGGCTCTTGAAAGTCTCCGCTAACTTCCCATCTACCAACCAAGCTCCCCGTTTCTCCCGGTCCTCTCTGTTCCTCTCCAGATTCGTCAGCTTCTTCCCAGTCTTCGGTTCCTCCGTAGGCTCTTTCTTTCCTCCCTAGACTCCTCTATTAATCTCCATGTACCCCCCCCCCGTTTTTCTCCAGAGCTTAAGGCTCCATCGTTCCATTCCAGACATATTTGTTTATCATTAGCCTGTCCAGTTCTCCCCCTGGGTTCGGTTCCTCTCCAGACTTTCGTTCCTCTTCAGACTCGTTCATTCCTCATCGAGACTCTTTCCTTCCCGGACTCCTTCGCTACTCTCGAAACGCCCCGTTCCTGCCCAGACTCCTCTGTTGTTCCTCATACTCTTCCGTTCCTCCCCGGACTGCAGAGAAAATACTCCCTTGGTAATATTCGTGACTTTCGGCTATTTTTCATGCTTCGCAGGCACCTATCTACTTTGAGAATGGTGGCATACACGTATAGGTAGGGAAGCCTACCTCGGTCGTCTAGGCTGGTACTGTTGATTTTCAAAATGTTGCTAAGTCACAGCTCTAGCGTTCACCTCATCTTTGAAGGACACTCCCTAAGTATGTCATTGGATCCCAGTGATTTGACGCTATGCTTTATTCTTTCCTCCTTCAGTTTCCACTGAAGCTTCCTGGGCTGTTTAGTACCACGGAAGTCATTACGACTGTCTACGTCCCCATTCGTCTTCGCAGGCAGCTACTTGAACAATCTCAGTCAACCCTCTGTAGCAAAAGCAATCAAATGGAAGCGAGCGAAGTGGGTAATACCAGACAGCGACAGAAACACCCTACGTCTTGGAAACAATGGAGGCAACACTCCCTGCCAAATTAGCGCCGATTATTTATCATATTCACGTTTCGGCTGCCAGGTCGGCATCATTTTCCCATATGGAAAAAGTACCGTTTGCAGTACATTTTATACTGTGAGTTCGTCAAACTATACCAGGACATCAAAACTACCAGCGGTACAAAGTCGCGCAGAAATAGTACAGAAGTAGTGTTTTCTTAGCACATGGCAGTTGAAATAGCACACAAATCGAAGCGATAGCATGTTATTTGGAATAATACAAGGGAAGGGAAAATAACTGCAGGACTCCGAAAAAAGTACAGAAGCAGGACTATAGTACACCTTTGGTGGATGTTAATACACCATAAACTACAAATCGAAATATACGCCACCACGTGGGTGGCGCTTCGCTTTTCATGAAAAACAAAATCGGAAAATTAACTTATTAACGCTCGCCCCATGAGGTATCATGCCCTGCTCTCTGCACCTCCGCCTTCGATGCTTTTGAGCTTATGACCGTAAGATCAAGCGCCCGTTGAAGGTCATGGCAGCAGCCAATAGTAACCCTGATGACGCCAGTGGCACATCGTACGTAGTGTAGGCTTCTGAAAACTATTTTAAGGGCACAATACATGAAGGCAATGTACAGGCCTAAGTTGATTTGAGAGGGGACATACCACATAGGGTCCCATGTTAAAAATTGAAGTTATGGGGGGGCACAGCCAACATTGCGAAGCATGAATCCTCCCAAAAGCATACAAGCATCGTAGGTAAACAATCTAGTCAAACCAGGTGACGTCATTAACCGGCGTATTCCAGTTAATCTAGCATCATCTAAGTTGGGGGTGATCGAATCGACTGTAGCACGAGCTTCAGTGGGTATTGACGACGACAAGGATGGGTGGCATCCCTGTGGTATGACGACTGGCGAAGGGTGCTATAGGAATTGTGAAGCTAAGCTTAGCTTAGTGGGAAGGTAGTAGACGTACATATAACGCTCCGGTGGATCTCCCAAGGCGCAATCATTGGCTACAGCAACATTCAGTTGTAATGCACCATGCCTGTCAATATTAGTGTGTACAGAAGTTCAGCAATCTTGGAATAACGAAGCAGAAAATGTCCATCCATCTCGAAACTAACATACCCTGCTGCCATCTGTTGGTGGAGCGCACCTGCCACCTGCCGGCGTGGCAGCCAACCTCCTTCGAGCATGTATTGCCAATGGGGAAGGTAATCGCGCGCCACGGGCACATTCCTTGGTTAGTCTAGCCAAAAATTAAACGCAATATGAAGGGAGCTGACTTTCAGCAGTTGGCTAAAATCCACCACACTACTCGCATCCGTTGCCGAGATATTGATGCAAATGTGAATCACACCGGCGGAGGCGGCGAATACAGACTGCGTGTATTGTGACATTTATTATATTATAATTAGATAAGACCGCGGCGCAAATATGTCAGAACGATACGATTCCGCTGCGGTCATATGCTCCTATTGATGATGAAATAGGCCAGATGTGAACCGTTTCCGCCAGGGTCTAAATTCCTATTTAAAACTACCCATCTATATTTGTACCTACAGACAAGTTAATTGCAAATAGATGATGTCTTCTGAAGATTGTTTTCACACGGATAAGTCTGCTATATATATTTTTAATTTAACCGATGTGATAAGATTCGCATCAACTTCATATTCCCGGCGTGGAAGTTTCGGCTTGTGGACGTTCTGAGCCATGGACGTCGTGACACAACTCCGTTCAACTCAGGGTATCCAGCTTCACTCACGGTATCCAGCTTCACTCACGGTATCCAGCTTCACTGTGGCGTACGGCTCCATGTAGACTTCATAGTAGTTGACGAACGACGGCAGGTGGACGGGGATGCTGGCGCCGACGGCACCACACAGCAGCGGCAGAAGCGCCGCAGCGCGGCGCAATTGCGCCATGATTGTCACCGACCAATGTTCGAGGTCAGCGGCGGGCGCCCAGAGCTACCGGTCCACACCAAATGTCACGACGCAGCGTTCAAGGTCACCGGTGAAGATTCGAAGCTTTTTTGAAGGGTTACTTCTGCTGATTGCGTTAGGCTGATATTCCGTTCTACAGTGGTGTCGCTGGCAATTGCAGTGCTGTTATGGTGCTGTTGTCGAGTCCGGGTGGTGATGTCGCTGGTGGCGCTGGTCCAGTTATCGCCTGTTTGATATCGTCCTTTTGTGTTTGTACTAGCCAGCTGCGGCTCGAGCTGCAGCCACGGGTGTTCGCTCGATGGTTCACCGTTCGGCGGTGGATCGCCACAACTGCGTCACGTGACGTCACGTCACAGCAGCGTCACGACACGTCACGACACGTCACGACACGTCACGACACGTCACGTCACGACACGTCACGACACGTCACGACACGTCACGACAACGTCACGACAACGTCACGACACGTCACGACACGTCACGACACGTCACGACACGTCACGACAACGTCACGACAACGTCACGACAACGTCACGACACGTCACGACACGTCACGACACGTCACGACACGTCACGACACGTCACGACACGTCACGACAACGTCACGACACGTCACGACAGCGTCACGTCATGTAACGATAGCGTTACGTCACGACTCGTCATGACCCTTCACGACAATGTCAAGTCACGTCACGACAACGTCACGACACGTCACGACAGCGTCACGTCATGTAACGATAGCGTTACGTCACGACTCGTCATGACCCTTCACGACAATGTCAAGTCACGTCACGTCACGTCACGATAGCGTCACGCCACGACTCGCTACGCGTCCAGACAATGTCAAGTCACGTCACGACACGTCACGACAACGTCACGACACGTCACGACACGTCACGACACGTCACGACAACGTCACGACACGTCACGGCACTTCACGACACTTCACGACACGTCACGACACGTCACGACACGTCACGACACGTCACGACACGTCACGACACGTCACGACACGTCACGACAGAGTCACGTCACATCATCACGTACGACTCGTCACGACACCTCGCGACAGTGACCACACACGTGCTGCCGGGTCGGCTGCCGGTCGGCCAGTAGGTGTCCGCGTCGGACCGCGTGAGACCCCACAGCACTGGCCAGTAGCCTCGGGCCTCAGCTGGCGGTTTCGCCGCCGCACATGCCGATGAAGCTTGACTGAAGTGGCTGGCGCCGGCCCGCCGGCCAGGCCGGCAGACACCCACCCGGCGGTCTGTGAACGGAAACAATCTCAACGCCTCGTCACCGTGAAATGTATCGTACATGATGTATAGAAATTGCTGGTGTCAAACTGGTCCGGAGACGGGACGAAATAGGATTTTTTTTTTCACCATCAGATGTCGTTGGCGCTAAAACGGTTGATTTGTTCTTGAACGGGACAGTGATTTGTTGCATTTTTTTTCGCGTGAATATCGAATCGTGAACCCTGTGCTTCGCTTGTTGTTGCTCACTGGTTACTGAACTGTTCAGTTGCGCTTCCACTGTTCTCGTGCGCTTATTACGGAGCTGCTCAGTTGGCTTCCACTGCTCTGGCCGGGCGGTCGGACTTTTCCACCCCCGCGACTGTCTTACCAGCCAATACCAATTACGATCGGTGGCGCTTGAGAGTCGAATTCGGCTGTTTAGCTTCACAGAAACCACCGGCCAACACACGCGTCCTTGCTTCTAATGGTGGGCCAGGCACGCTGGTCGGTTCTGTAACATTTCCTGATGACATCATCGGCTGCTCTGACAGCCTGTGGCAAGACAAAAGCTATCGATTGATATTTGGTTTCAGTATAAACAGAGCATATTTAGCTTTTCAGTCTAATAAACATGGGCGCAACTTGACCGCAGAAGCTTCATCTAGGCCATTTTACTCCACGTCGGAGCTACCGAATTTTACTGGTTCCTTCCAGACACTTATATTTGTATCATTATAAGATGAGATATGTGATCTCAGTGTCCAAGCACGGCCCATCGATTCGTCTATCAATTAAACGTTTAAAAACCGGCGCCACTATTGTTCAGTGAGGTTGGTGTCTAATCGTCACAGAACTCTCATGACAAATGACTACCCTGATGTGCATGGATGGAGATCCCCGGTGGATCGGGGTCGAAGTCCCAATCCCGATCTTAGTTCGGTACCTGGCCAATGCTAATTTGCCACTTTCGCCATTCAATCCGAAAATGTTCGGACCCGGACAGCTCATTCCATGGTTTGGTTACGGATCTTGGACCTTGCTGCTATGGTCATTCGGTCCAAATTTCCCATCTCATATCCCCTGAGCCAATAATTCGAGCGAACAACAGAAGTTCTAGTGGCACTGTGCAACAAGACTGGCCACGTGCGCATCCCGCGGTCTACGATCGCTGTAAATAAAGGTCTTGCACACCACGTACTCAAGCGCCAGAGGCAGGTATTGTCCGCTACATAGGCGATTCCACGGCAAAACCTCCAGTCAGGAAGCACATGCCACGCCATGGTAGACGGGCGACAGGAGGGCGACCGTGGTAGAGGCATTATCAGATCTGGGATTTTGCCAAGAGGGAGGGGTGGGGGTGGGGGTGTCATTTTGAGGGGCTCCTACATGCCATCAGGAGTGCATACTTCACCTCGAGCCTACTGTCTGGTCGGGCGCCAATGATTATACAAAGTAGGCGTGGTGAACTCGAGTGTACCATACCATTTCTACCTAACAGGGCGTTGTCGGCTGATAAATCCAAGGGGCATGCACCCGAGTGTTCCTGGTGGCGCGCCCTTTACCAGGCAGAGGGACATCTTTCGGGTTCCACGGGAGGTGGTGTCGCCCACTTCGCCCCCCATTGGTTTCGTCTCTGAATAGGCCTGCCACTGTTAGCCAGTCCTGCCAGCTAATGAAGCCCGGACGCTGATATATCGACTCTGACCTTTGGGCTTCATTAACAATAAAGCAAAATACACAATCATGATTAAGGTACCAGAGTGTCAAGATTTATTTGCATTTAATTTTGTTCTGCTCATTTGAATTGGCCTTGTAGTTTTTGTATTGGTCACGGCAATAGCCGATCAATACATAGCCCTTAGGACTAAATGATCTCTGCATGTTGGATCCCAAACATGGCGGGGAGCACACGACAACATGGTTGGATCCCAAACATGGCGGAGAGCACACGACAACATGGTTGGATCCCAAACATGGCGGAGAGCACACGACAACAACCACGTTTCCGTCACACTGATCATGATCAAGATCGAAGTCATTGATGTCGTCCGGGCATCTAAGATCATCATGTAATATTCAATCCAGTGGATGGCAACAACATTGCAGCATGCGATGCTCGACTTAAGCGGGTGCGGATCTTTAAATTCAAGCTGGGAGGGACAGTGAAGGTCTGGAAGGAGCTACATTCCGCAATGTTCCTTGAATTTCCGACGCCTTCTCAGATTAGGTTCACCAGTCCATTGTGATCGGTTCAGGGGCTAGTTCCTTTGCATCAAATGTCCATGGATTCTGAGAACATCTCTGTTTCGTCTGATTACTTTCGGAATCAGTGGCTCGATAGACCAAATTGCCTTTTTTATCCATACGCAGATCCACCAGCGCGCTGGAGAGCGTGGCAAAGCCACGTGCAGCCGACATCGACGATTCGCGAATGCGACTTCAGCACGCCGCGACGTGCCAGACAAGTCCGCCGGCGTCACGACGTGCGCGGCCCGGCGGTGAGAATCGAGGTCAGGGGCACCCGGGGCACCCGGGGCACCCAGGGCACCCAGGGCACCCGCCGCACGGCCAGCGTCACACGGCCAGCGTTAATACTGCTATCGCTAGACAGACGGCTATCGCTAGACAGACGGCTATCGCTAGACATACGACTATCGCTAGACAGACGGCTATCGCTAGACAGACGGCTATCGCTAGGCATACTACTATCGCTAGACATACGGCTATCGCTAGGCATACGACTATCGCTAGACAGACGGCTGTCGCTAGGCATACGACTATCGCTAGACAGACAGCTATCGCTAGACAAACGACTATCGCTAGACAGCCGGCTATCGCTAGACATACGACTGTCACTAGACAGACGGCTATCGCTAGACAAACGGCTATCGCTAGATAGCCGACTATCGCAAGCCAGACGGCTATCGCAAGACAGACGGCTATCGCAAGACAGACGGCTATCGCTAGACAGACGGCTATCGCTAGACAGCCGGCTATCGCTAGACATACGACTATCACTAGACAGACGGCTATCGCTAGACAAACAGCTATCGCTGGACAGCCGGCTATCGCAAGCCAGACGGCTATCGCAAGACAGACGGCTATCGCAAGACAGACGGCTATCGCTAGACAGACAGCTATCGCTAGACAGACGGCTATCGCAAGACAGACCGCCATCGCTACACAGACAGCTATATCGTCCGACGGCCAGCGCCAGCGCCACCCAGGGGACAGCCGGAACTGATGGTCCGCCGACACGCGCCGCGACGCGCCGCGACGCGCCACGGCACACTTGGCTCCCGTGTCTGCCGTCCATGTCGCCGAACACCACGTGACACGCGTCTCGGCGTGAGACCGTCGTCACGTGACCCGCGTCGTTGGCGTCGGCTGCGTGTCACGTGACTCGTCGGCGGCGGGTGATTGAGGGCTGCGTGCGGCGCGATAACCAACACGGAAAGTGGCACGTCCGCGCTGACCGGCGGCCATCCCGTTGTTCCCAACGGGATGGGTAAAGACGCCGCTTTAGATAGTGAACACACACGTCGTCTGACGCACCACACAGGTCAGCTAGCTCAAGACGCCGCTTTAGATAGTGAACACACACGTCGTCTGACGCACCACACAGGTCAGCTAGCTCAAGACGCCGCTTTAGATAGTGAACACACACGTCGTCTGACGCGCCACACAGGTCAGCTAGCTCAAGACGCCGCTTTAGATAGTGAACACACACGTCGTCTGACACGCCACACAGGTCAGCTAGCTCAAGACGCCGCTTTAGATAGCAAACACACACGTCGTCTGACACGCCACACAGGTCAGCTAGCTCAAGACGCCGCTTTAGATAGTAAACACACACGTCGTCTGACACGCCACACAGGTCAGCTAGCTCAAGACGCCGCTTTAGATAGTAAACACACACGTCGTCTGACACGCCACACAGGTCAGCTAGCTCAAGACGCCGCTTTAGATAGTGAACACACACGTCGTCTGACACGCCACACAGGTCAGCTAGCTCAAGACGCCGCTTTAGATAGTAAACACACACGTCGTCTGACACGCCACACAGGTCAGCTAGCTCAAGACGCCGCTTTAGATAGTGAACACACACGTCGTCTGACACGCCACACAGGTCAGCTAGCTCAAGACGCCGCTTTAGATAGTGAACACACACGTCGTCTGACACGCCACACAGGTCAGCTAGCTCAAGACGCCGCTTCAGACAGTGAATACACACGTCAGCTAACACACCACACAGGTCAGCTAGCTCAAGACGCCGCTTCAGACAGTGAATACACACGTCAGCTAACACACCACACAGGTCAGCTAGCTCAAGACGCCGCTTTAGATAGTAAACACACGTCAGCTAACACACCACACAGGTCAGCTAGCTCAAGACGCCGCTTTAGATAGTAAACACACACGTCGTCTGACACGCCACACAGGTCAGCTAGCTCAAGACGCCGCTTTAGATAGTAAACACACACGTCGTCTGACACGCCACACAGGTCAGCTAGCCCAAGACGCCGCTTCAGACAGTGAATACACACGTCAGCTAACACACCACACAGGTCAGCTAGCTCAAGACGCCGCTTTAGATAGTAAACACACACGTCGTCTGACACGCCACACAGGTCAGCTAGCTCAAGACGCCGCTTTAGATAGTAAACACACACGTCGTCTGACGCACCACTAAGGTCTGTCCTAGAATCGGTGCTGCTTCAGACAGTCAACACACACGTGTCAGCTGACACATGGTGCTGCTTCAGACAGTCAACACACACGTGTCAGCTGACTCATAGTGCTGCTTCAGACAGTCAACACACACGTGTCAGCTGGCACATGACACTGCTTCAGACAGTCAACACACACGTGTCAGCTGGCACATGACACTGCTTCAGACAGTCAACACACACGTGTCAGCTGGCACATGACACTGCTTCAGACAGTCAACACACACGTGTCAGCTGGCACATGACACTGCTTCAGACAGTCAACACACACGTGTCAGCTGACACAACACACACGTGTCAGCTGACTCATAGTGCTGCTTCAGACAGTCAACACACACGTGTCAGCTGGCACATGACACTGCTTCAGACAGTCAACACACACGTGTCAGCTGGCACATGACACTGCTTCAGACAGTCAACACACACGTGTCAGCTGGCACATGACACTGCTTCAGACAGTCAACACACACGTGTCAGCTGGCACATGACACTGCTTCAGACAGTCAACACACACGTGTCAGCTGACTCATGACACTGCTTCAGACAGTCAACACACACGTGTCAGCTGGCACATGACACTGCTTCAGACAGTCAACACACACGTGTCAGCTGACTCATGGTGCTGCTTCAGACAGTCAACACACACGTGTCAGCTGGCACATGACACTGCTTCAGACAGTCAACACACACGTGTCAGCTGACTCATAGTGCTGCTTCAGACAGTCAACACACACGTGTCAGCTGGCACATGACACTGCTTCAGACAGTCAACACACACGTGTCAGCTGACTCATAGTGCTGCTTCAGACAGTCAACACACACGTGTCAGCTGACACAAACACACACGTGTCAGCTGACTCATAGTGCTGCTTCAGACAGGCAACACACACGTGTCAGCTGGCACATGACACTGCTTCAGACAGTCAACACACACGTGTCAGCTGACTCATAGTGCTGCTTCAGACAGTCAACACACACGTGTCAGCTGGCACATGACACTGCTTCAGACAGTCAACACACACGTGTCAGCTGGCACATGACACTGCTTCAGACAGTCAACACACACGTGTCAGCTGACTCATAGTGCTGCTTCAGACAGTCAACACACACGTGTCAGCTGGCACATGACACTGCTTCAGACAGTCAACACACACGTGTCAGCTGGCACATGACACTGCTTCAGACAGTCAACACACACGTGTCAGCTGACTCATAGTGCTGCTTCAGACAGTCAACACACACGTGTCAGCTGGCACATGACACTGCTTCAGACAGTCAACACACACGTGTCAGCTGACTCATAGTGCTGCTTCAGACAGTCAACACACACGTGTCAGCTGGCACATGACACTGCTTCAGACAGTCAACACACACGTGTCAGCTGGCACATGACACTGCTTCAGACAGTCAACACACACGTGTCAGCTGGCACATGACACTGCTTCAGACAGTCAACACACACGTGTCAGCTGGCACATGACACTGCTTCAGACAGTCAACACACACGTGTCAGCTGACTCATAGTGCTGCTTCAGACAGTCAACACACACGTGTCAGCTGGCACATGACACTGCTTCAGACAGTCAACACACACGTGTCAGCTGGCACATGACACTGCTTCAGACAGTCAACACACACGTGTCAGCTGACTCATAGTGCTGCTTCAGACAGTCAACACACACGTGTCAGCTGACACAACACACACGTGTCAGCTGACTCATAGTGCTGCTTCAGACAGTCAACACACACGTGTCAGCTGGCACATGACACTGCTTCAGACAGTCAACACACACGTGTCAGCTGACTCATAGTGCTGCTTCAGACAGTCAACACACACGTGTCAGCTGGCACATGACACTGCTTCAGACAGTCAACACACACGTGTCAGCTGACTCATAGTGCTGCTTCAGACAGTCAACACACACGCGTCAGCTGGCACATGACACTGCTTCAGACAGTCAACACACACGTGTCAGCTGACTCATAGTGCTGCTTCAGACAGTCAACACACACGTGTCAGCTGGCACATGACACTGCTTCAGACAGTCAACACACACGTGTCAGCTGACTCATGGTGCTGCTTCAGACAGTCAACACACACGTGTCAGCTGGCACATGACACTGCTTCAGACAGTCAACACACACGTGTCAGCTGGCACATGACACTGCTTCAGACAGTCAACACACACGTGTCAGCTGACTCATAGTGCTGCTTCAGACAGTCAACACACACGTGTCAGCTGGCACATGACACTGCTTCAGACAGTCAACACACACGTGTCAGCTGACTCATAGTGCTGCTTCAGACAGTCAACACACACGTGTCAGCTGACACAACACTCACGTGTCAGCTGACTCATAGTGCTGCTTCAGACAGTCAACACACACGTGTCAGCTGGCACATGACACTGCTTCAGACAGTCAACACACACGTGTCAGCTGGCACATGACACTGCTTCAGACAGTCAACACACACGTGTCAGCTGGCACATGACACTGCTTCAGACAGTCAACACACACGTGTCAGCTGGCACATGACACTGCTTCAGACAGTCAACACACACGTGTCAGCTGACTCATAGTGCTGCTTCAGACAGTCAACACACACGTGTCAGCTGGCACATGACACTGCTTCAGACAGTCAACACACACGTGTCAGCTGACTCATAGTGCCTGCTTCAGACAGTCAACACACACGTGTCAGCTGGCACATGACACTGCTTCAGACAGTCAACACACACGTGTCAGCTGGCACATAGTCTGCTTCAGACAGTCAACACACACGTGTCAGCTGACACATAGTGCTGCTTCAGACAGTCAACACACACGTGTCAGCTGGCACATGACACTGCTTCAGACAGTCAACACACACGTGTCAGCTGGCACATGACACTGCTTCAGACAGTCAACACACACGTGTCAGCTGGCACATGACACTGCTTCAGACAGTCAACACACACGTGTCAGCTGGCACATGACACTGCTTCAGACAGTCAACACACACGTGTCAGCTGACTCATAGTGCTGCTTCAGACAGTCAACACACACGTGTCAGCTGGCACATGACACTGCTTCAGACAGTCAACACACACGTGTCAGCTGACTCATAGTGCTGCAACGTGTCAGCTGGCACATGACACTGCTTCAGACAGTCAACACACACGTGTCAGCTGGCACATGACACTGCTTCAGACAGTCAACACACACGTGTCAGCTGACTCATAGTGCTGCTTCAGACAGTCAACACACACGTGTCAGCTGGCACATGACACTGCTTCAGACAGTCAACACACACGTGTCAGCTGACATGACACTGCTTCAGACAGTCAACACACACGTGTCAGCTTGCTGCTTCAGACAGTCAACACACACGTGTCAGCTGGCACATGACACTGCTTCAGACAGTCAACACACACGTGTCAGCTGACTCATAGTGCTGCTTCAGACAGTCAACACACACGTGTCAGCTGGCACATGACACTGCTTCAGACAGTCAACACACACGTGTCAGCTGACTCATAGTGCTGCTTCAGACAGTCAACACACACGTGTCAGCTGGCACATGACACTGCTTCAGACAGTCAACACACACGTGTCAGCTGACTCATAGTGCTGCTTCAGACAGTCAACACACACGTGTCAGCTGGCACATGACACTGCTTCAGACAGTCAACACACACGTGTCAGCTGACTCATAGTGCTGCTTCAGACAGTCAACACACACGTGTCAGCTGGCACATGACACTGCTTCAGACAGTCAACACACACGTGTCAGCTGACTCATAGTGCTGCTTCAGACAGTCAACACACACGTGTCAGCTGGCACATGACACTGCTTCAGACAGTCAACACACACGTGTCAGCTGACTCATAGTGCTGCTTCAGACAGTCAACACACACGTGTCAGCTGGCACATGACACTGCTTCAGACAGTCAACACACACGTGTCAGCTGACTCATAGTGCTGCTTCAGACAGTCAACACACACGTGTCAGCTGGCACATGACACTGCTTCAGACAGTCAACACACACGTGTCAGCTGACTCATAGTGCTGCTTCAGACAGTCAACACACACGTGTCAGCTGGCACATGACACTGCTTCAGACAGTCAACACACACGTGTCAGCTGACTCATAGTGCTGCTTCAGACAGTCAACACACACGTGTCAGCTGGCACATGACACTGCTTCAGACAGTCAACACACACGTGTCAGCTGACTCATAGTGCTGCTTCAGACAGTCAACACACACGTGTCAGCTGGCACATGACACTGCTTCAGACAGTCAACACACACGTGTCAGCTGACTCATAGTGCTGCTTCAGACAGTCAACACACACGTGTCAGCTGGCACATGACACTGCTTCAGACAGTCAACACACACGTGTCAGCTGACTCATAGTGCTGCTTCAGACAGTCAACACACACGTGTCAGCTGGCACATGACACTGCTTCAGACAGTCAACACACACGTGTCAGCTGACTCATAGTGCTGCTTCAGACAGTCAACACACACGTGTCAGCTGGCACATGACACTGCTTCAGACAGTCAACACACACGTGTCAGCTGACTCATAGTGCTGCTTCAGACAGTCAACACACACGTGTCAGCTGGCACATGACACTGCTTCAGACAGTCAACACACACGTGTCAGCTTGCTGCTTCAGACAGTCACACCACGTGTCAGCTGGCACATGACACTGCTTCAGACAGTCAACACACACGTGTCAGCTGGCACATGACACTGCTTCAGACAGTCAACACACACGTGTCAGCTGACTCTCATAGTGCTGCTTCAGACAGTCAACACACACGTGTCAGCTGGCACATGACACTGCTTCAGACAGTCAACACACACGTGTCAGCTGACTCATGACACTGCTTCAGACAGTCAACACACACGTGTCAGCTGGCACATGACACTGCTTCAGACAGTCAACACACACGTGTCAGCTGGCACATGACACTGCTTCAGACAGTCAACACACACGTGTCAGCTGACTCATGGTGCTGCTTCAGACAGTCAACACACACGTGTCAGCTGGCACATGACACTGCTTCAGACAGTCAACACACACGTGTCAGCTGGCACATGACACTGCTTCAGACAGTCAACACACACGTGTCAGCTGGCACATGACACTGCTTCAGACAGTCAACACACACGTGTCAGCTGGCACATGACACTGCTTCAGACAGTCAACACACACGTGTCAGCTGACTCATGATACTGCTTCAGACAGTCAACACACACGTGTCAGCTGGCACATGACACTGCTTCAGACAGTCAACACACACGTGTCAGCTGGCTCATGACACTGCTTCAGACAGTCAACACACACGTGTCAGCTGGCACATGACACTGCTTCAGACAGTCAACACACACGTGTCAGCTGGCACATGACACTGCTTCAGACAGTCAACACACACGTGTCAGCTGACTCAAATGCACTGCTTCAGACAGTCAACACACACGTGTCAGCTGGCACATGACACTGCTTCAGACAGTCAACACACACGTGTCAGCTGGCACATGACACTGCTTCAGACAGTCAACACACACGTGTCAGCTGGCACATGACACTGCTTCAGACAGTCAACACACACGTGTCAGCTGGCACATGACACTGCTTCAGACAGTCAACACACACGTGTCAGCTGACTCATAGTGCTGCTTCAGACAGTCAACACACACGTGTCAGCTGGCACATGACACTGCTTCAGACAGTCAACACACACGTGTCAGCTGGCACATGACACTGCTTCAGACAGTCAACACACACGTGTCAGCTGGCACATGACACTGCTTCAGACAGTCAACACACACGTGTCAGCTGGCACATGACACTGCTTCAGACAGTCAACACACACGTGTCAGCTGACTCATAGTGCTGCTTCAGACAGTCAACACACACGTGTCAGCTGGCACATGACACTGCTTCAGACAGTCAACACACACGTGTCAGCTGGCACATGACACTGCTTCAGACAGTCAACACACACGTGTCAGCTGGCACATGACACTGCTTCAGACAGTCAACACACACGTGTCAGCTGGCACATGTGCTGCTGCTTCAGACAGTCAACACACACGTGTCAGCTCGCCAAAGAACCTTCTTTTCAGACAGTCAACACACACGTGTCAGCTGGCACATGACACTGCTTCAGACAGTCAACACACATGTCAGCTCACTCATGACACTGCTTCAGACAGTCAACACACACGTGTCAGCTGGCACATGACACTGCTTCAGACAGTCAACACACACGTGTCAGCTGGCACATGACACTGCTTCAGACAGTCAACACACACGTGTCAGCTGACTCATAGTGCTGCTTCAGACAGTCAACACACACGTGTCAGCTGGCACATGACACTGCTTCAGACAGTCAACACACACGTGTCAGCTGGCACATGACACTGCTTCAGACAGTCAACACACACGTGTCAGCTGACTCATGACACTGCTTCAGACAGTCAACACACACGTGTCAGCTGGCACATGACACTGCTTCAGACAGTCAACACACACGTGTCAGCTGGCACATGACACTGCTTCAGACAGTCAACACACACGTGTCAGCTGACTCATAGTGCTGCTTCAGACAGTCAACACACACGTGTCAGCTGACTCATGGTGCTGCTTCAGACAGTCAACACACACGTGTCAGCTGGCACATGACACTGCTTCAGACAGTCAACACACACGTGTCAGCTGACTCATAGTGCTGCTTCAGACAGTCAACACACACGTGTCAGCTGGCACATGACACTGCTTCAGACAGTCAACACACACGTGTCAGCTGGCACATGACACTGCTTCAGACAGTCAACACACACGTGTCAGCTGGCACATGACACTGCTTCAGACAGTCAACACACACGTGTCAGCTGGCACATGACACTGCTTCAGACAGTCAACACACACGTGTCAGCTGACTCATGCTGCTTCAGACAGTCAACACACACGTGTCAGCTGACACAACACACACGTGTCAGTGTCAGGTGCATGGCCTGCTCAGCCACACCATGTTCTCAAAATTGTTTCTGGCTTGAATCGCACTAGCCTAACTTGTGTCGCCTGGAGGAGAGGAAGATGGGTGGTGGGACGGCCAAGCCTGTCGAGTAGGTGCGCACCGGCACGTGAATTGTCACGTCCCCGTCCTCCCGGAGCGGCAGACGACGACCATGTAGCAGACGTCCCCCGGGGACGACCTGCGGCTCAGGTCGGGTTCTGACTCCACCAGGGCAGGGGACGACCATGTACCAGGTGTCCCCTGGGCAAGAGCTGCGGCTCAGGTCGGGTTCTGACTCCACCCGGGCAGGGGACGACCATGTACCAGGTGTCCCCCGGGGACGACCTGCGGCTCAGGTCGGGTTCTGACTCCACCCGGGCAGGGGACGACCATGTAGCAGACGTCCCCCGGGGACGACCTGCGGCTCAGGTCTGGTTCTGACTCCACCCGGGCAGGGGACGACCATGTACCAGGTGTCCCCTGGACAAGAGCTGCGGCTCAGGTCGGGCTACCGGCTCAATCTGATCGCATAAGGCCGGCCACCTTCCGAACGGTTTTTAGAGGGCTTTTTCGGGAGGCCTCGATGAAATCAGTTCGGCGTTTTTGTGACGCGCCGAGATGATTTGGCTATTATCGTCGATCACACGTACTCTCAGTGGGTGACTGGGTCAAGGGTCACGGCACAGTAGACTGGAACTGAGTCGCGCACTGCAGAATGCAGTGGAGCGCCTCCAGACGTCCGGAGCGCGGCGTGGCTCAGTACAGGGTGTAACCCGGAGATGAGGCTCAGAGATCGAGACGGTTGTCAAAATTCGCACTGTCGTGGGTAGCTGGTCTGAGTTGAAACGTGCACACTAAGGTAAACAGTGTTATCACGCAATTAGGAGCAAATTGTATTTGATCAGTAGTTCAGGTAATTTCTGGAATGTCCCTTGAAGTATTCACATTTACTTTGAACATAATTGCAACAATTAGGTGCTGTAATAGGAATATATTGCTCCAATCACGTGTGTTGATTTCTGATAATAATTGGGGGAAAGGCAAAGTACATAAAGGCAATGGACAGGCTGAAATGGATTGTGGGTACACTCCATAGGGTCTCATGTTAAAAGTTGAAATTATTGGGTGGGGGTGGGGTCAAAGCCATTTTTCGAAGGGCCACTTGCCTCCTCAAAGGTTCACACATAAAACAGGAACCTTAACTCCAATTTAAGTATTTTGTGCGTTGCATGTAGACAGTTACTATGACATGTAGACAGTTACTATGACATGTAGACAGTTACTATGACATGTAGACAGTTACTATGACATGTAGACAGTTACTATGACATGTAGACAGTTACTATGACATGTAGACAGTTACTATGACATGTAGACAGTTACTATGACATGTAGACAGTTACTATGACATGTAGACAGTTACTATGACATGTAGACAGTTACTATGACATGTAGACAGTTACTATGAAGTACTTTGGCCGCACACTAGACAGTTACTATGACATGTAGACAGTTACTATGACATGTAGACAGTTACTATGACATGTAGACAGTTACTATGACATGTAGACAGTTACTATGACATGTAGACAGTTACTATGACATGTAGACAGTTACTATGACATGTAGACAGTTACTATGACATGTAGACAGTTACTATGACATGTAGACAGTTACTATGACATGTAGACAGTTACTATGAAGTACTTTGGCCGCACACTAGACAGTTACTATGAAGTACTTTGGCCGCACACTAGACAGTTACTATGAAGTACTTTGGCCGCACACTAGAGATGGCAAATACGCTTGATTTTTGGACTGAAGTCCAGGACCACCCAGTTGGATGTGACAAAGCCCGGTTGGGGCCCGGTCAAAATCAACTGAAGCCTGGTCAGAAAACCAGTTTTTAATGGATGTTTTATATGCATGCGCATAAAGTAGCACAATTTTCGTCGTCTGCCGTCGGGGCGCCATTAACAAATGCAGCGAAATCATTAGCGAGCACACAGAACAAAACAAGACCGAGCGCTGAACCTCAATAAAACTCGTATGCTGTTTGTTAGTTTAGCTGACATTTTAGGGTTACCGAAATATTATATGATGCTAAAGTTCCGAGTGCAACTTTCCAAACAAGCAGTGGTCCAAGGTATACCCACACCGTGCGGGAGTACTCTTCTGAGTGTTTGTTTTGTTGTGATTGATGACGTCAAAACATTTGCTCAGGTCTAAGAGGCAGAGCAGGCAAACCTCAATGCGGTCACACGCGGAGATAATTTTGTCAGAGATATCACGGCGGGTGTGGTCTCTGTCGAGGGTGGAAACCATGCTGAGTAGCAGGCAGCACGTAGCAGGCTGAGTAGCAGGCAGCACGTAGCAGGCCGAGTAGCAGGCAGCACGTGACGGCGGATACTGGAGTACTTGTTCGGGGAAGCACCACAGTGAAAGGCCTTGGCAGAGGTGCACAAACCTGCCAACTCGCCTACCAGCGTAGGTGACAGATATTGGCTGAAACTGTGCCGTTGTTGTGACAGATAATCAGTATTCGAAGAAGGAAAGGTATTCGCCACATAAAGAAGATATATCACTCCAGGAAAGACATTTTAACGCACAAATATTTCATGTACAGTTTATTTTTGGTTATTTTACAAGCTATTCGCTTATATTTCGGTAAGTTATCACTGCAATTTCGAAACAGGACATTTGGCAGCGCTAACTCTTTTGGGACAGATCCCGGTGCACAATATCGGCTGCAGGCAGCCAGTTCCATTAAGCTGAACCATAGCGCAGCAGGCTGTCATAGATACGCCGTGGCAGTTGATAGGGTTC
>JAOTOM010001035.1:40000-55918 GCA_034440615.1 Ashinkailepas kermadecensis
GTTACTGTGCAACATCACACTGGGTTACTGCGCAATATCCTGGCACACATATGCAGATATTTGTATCGCTCATCGATTCGTAGTAACTGAACAACAGCAACAATTTCCAGAGTGCTGTGCTGTTGTAGATGTGCTCTCGGAAATGAAGGACCCTCGGAAATGAAGGACCCTCGGAAAGGCGGGACCCTCTGAAAGGAAGGACCATCGGAATGGAAGGACCATAGGAAACGAAGGACCATCGGAAACGGAGTACAATCGGAAAGAAAGGACCCTCGGAAAGGAGGACCCTCGGAATGGAAAGACCATCGGAAAGGAAGGACCTTGATAGTGCTACTGGTTTGATAATAGGTACTTGCAATGAACAAACCTTGATTGAACACAATTAAAAACACGAGAAAGCGGCAGTTGCCCGGTTATCCCACGTTCCACATTTCCCGGCTCTCCTTTATTGCTTGTTTTATTACCTGCCATTAGATTAATGTGCGTCTTAATCTGGGACCTCCTGCCGGATTTAGTAGCTGCTTCTTATGCTCTAGATGTCCTTTATCATTACTAACGGACCGGTGCCCGTTCTTAGGCATGCTGTGACATTATGGGGCCTTAGGGTTCCATGCAGGTTGTTGGGCATTTTGACGAAATATAGGACCTCCCACCAATTATAATGGGTCTACGAGTTAGGGGCCGGGGAGAAAGTATGCGCACCCCTCCCTCCCCATTTTACGATAAAGGTTGTAACCTTCTACCGCCGGTAGTGTTGCCCCTGAGGGCGGCAGGGGCAACCCCTCAGGGGCAACCCCTGTATTGTTGCCCCTGAGGGCGGCACGATCATGACTGCTTTGGTACTCGTCAGGAGTGACTAATTCCACACAGGGGCAGTCAACGACTCTCTGAAAGGCAGCCATTCGATTCCTAATAATTAGCCAGCTGTTCGCTATAACCTCACCGGATGGCAACAATGTCAGCTCGACGCACGCAATCAGCAATAATAATCAACCGAAAGCGATGCTATGGCATTACAACACTCAATGTTGATCAGCCATATTCACTTCAAGTTGCTGCATTTTCAGCGTCTCTGGATTGTTCCCAGACTAGTTCCTTCGTTGGACGAAGAATGCGTGCAAAATAGGCTGTGCGTTTGAAGGCGAGCGCACGCCATTCGAGAATATAATTTCGCGTGTGCCCTTACCGGACTGAGCGGGTACAGCAGGCCATTGGGGTACCCGTGCGGGCTGAATTCCCAGTTGTCTATGAACGGCGGCAGCGGCAGTGGCAGGCTGGCGCGGAGTCGGTCTGGCCAGCACGTGAGCACTGCCACAGCCAGCCACCACCACCGGCGGCGCACACCGTGCATCATCGTGACCGGCGATCTGTTGAAGAGGGATGTCACGTCACCGCACGACGAGTCGTTCTAACTTCCTCTTCCTCCTCCTCCTCCTCTCTCTCTCTCTCTCTCTCTCTCTTTCTCTCTCTCTCTCTCTCTCTCTCTCTCTCTCTCTCTCTCTCTCTCTCTCTCTCTCTCTCTCTCCTCTTTCTCTCCATATCTGTATATACAGCTATATCTATGCGTATATGTATATATGACTACACACACACACACACACACACATATATATATATGTATATATATATATACATATATATATATAAATATATATATATATATATATATATATATATATATATATATATATATATATATGTATATATATATATATACATATGCATATATTTCTTGAGAATGGACTCCGTAAAATTTGCACTCACTCCCCATTTATGTTCCATATAGCATAAAAGCGTCGGCCGGAATGGCTTTCAATTTGAATAATTTTGTCAGATCCCGCTTTGAAGTTTTAATGTCTTGCTAAATGGGCCTGCTCTGGGCATTAAGATGGAACGACTACCTGTGGTTGATATTCGCGAATGCGAATTTTCTACTGCAATATTCGTGAAGGCGAATAGTCGCTATATTCACGTATTTTTCCTTCTTAAAAATGTAATATTTGGACGTTAAATTGTAAGAGGTCAACCATGGAATATTAAATGGCTGGACAATTCCATGACGTTTCCCATGATTCCGGGATATAGGACGAAAACCAGCTCTCAATTGTATCCAGCCAGCCTCATTCCCCATCCACCACCCATTGAAACAAGATATATGAGAACTATTTCTTTATTAATAGAACGGCTATTATATCCACACATTCGCGAATGCTACTGTTGCCACAAATCGTTGCCTGAGCATTTGAGAAAGGTCCACTTCCGGCTATCAGGGTACTGGCATCTTTGCTCCGAGACTATTCTTCCGGCTGTCAGGGTGCTGGTGTCTGGGCTCCGAGACTCTTCTTCCGGCTGTCAGGGTGCTGGTGTCTGGGCTCCGAGACTCTTCTTCCGGCTGTCAGGGTGCTGGTGTCTGCGTTCCGAGACTCATCTTTCGGCTGTCAGGGTGCTGGTGTCTGGGCTCCGAGACTCTTCTTCCGGCTGTCAGGGTGCTGGTGTCTGGGCTCCGAGACTCTTCTTCCGGCTGTCAAGGTGCTGGTGTCTGGGCTCCGAGACGACTTGAGGCAGCAATTGCAACTGGTCTTCATCGTGTATCAAATGGCGATTGTATGGCCTTTGGCTACTCCTCGCTGGTACCACTAGACAACATGGTACTAGGTATCACACCAGGACACACAGCTGTCCGGAATGACCCAGAAGGGCGCCTACATTATCACAGCAGGGCAGACAGCTGTCCGGAATGGCACAGAAGGGTGCTACATTATCACAGCAGGGCACACAGCTGTCCGGAATGGCCCAGAAGGACACCTGCATTATCACACCAGGGCACACAGCTCTCTGGAATGATGCCTGTATTGACAACGTGGTCGTCTGACCTTCCCGTGCTGTGATCAATAGCTTCCGTCTTCTTTGGCATTTTGCAGATTTTAACTCAATCGATAAACCAAACCGATTCGGTGGCGAGCTGGTCATACTGGATGGATATTGGTCCACCCAGTTGACATGTTACCCGAAGCCTTGCTCCCCCTTGGCGACAGTAGTGACCATGTCCTGGGTGCCCCTTTCTGTAGTCCTGGGCCAAGTAGTGTGCCCCTTTCTGAAGCCGTCCTATTCTCCAGGACGTCGAGGACGCACCGAAGGCCTTGTTATCGTCCTGTGACGAGATAAGCGTACTTCTAGACAAGGTTGAAGTACCTTCGAGGTCGGTGCTCTTGTCACCTGTGGTGAGATTAATGTCCTTCCAGTCGAGGTTGGATTACCTTCTGATCGCCTTCTGGTCTGGTCCGGGGCCGGTGCCATTCGTTTTCTCTGGGCCCCATGTTGACTTGTTTTGATGTGCCACTTGACTGATCATTAAATCGACGGGTAGGAAGAATTGCTGGCGTCCGCATTGTGTCGAAAGAGACAGAGACGGAGGGAGGGAGAAGGAGGAGGTCATCTCAGCCATCGTCTCTCCCGTACTGAAAGGGCAGGGCCAAGCACGCCTATTGGCCCCAGTCACTATTCATGAATGGCATCACGGGACTCGCTCACCCGAGATAATTTGCTGAACCAACGTTCCCTCAAATCATCAAAGCACGGACGGAGCTTCGCACAGAATACGACACATCCTTTGTCGCCTTTGTGGTGTGACAATTGAAGCTATCCTGTCAGGTCCCTGACTCGTAACTTAACAATAGGGAACATTCAAGGTCGTTTGCCCCCGAAATCGCGAGTTATCGGCACAGACACAGGGAAGGAGGAACCGGAGAACACTGCCCTGTACGAAAAATATATTGGAAACAATGTTTTTAGGGGGATTTACGTCACGCCAACCCAAGCAGTCTATGTGCGCGAAGTGCGCCGAAAGTTTCGTCGACACATATGCATGATTATTGTATGAAATGCATCTGTTTGTCATCATATATATACATATATATACTCGACTGGAAGTGGTGCGGGTCCGTGTCCAATAGAGCTGTATCCAGTGCACATCTGGGACCCGAAATTAGGCGCACACTTCAACGCTGATGCCAGCTCGCTCCATTTATGCTTGCCTAGTACCCCTCGCTCTCGGGATAATCAGAGAACACTCTGAACATCCATCTGAACATCTGAACTCCACTATATGCATATATATATATATATATATATATATATATATATATATATATATATATATATATATACATATACTTCCATATTGGGACACATTCAAACAAAGCTCCCGAAATCCGAGTATGTCCGGAAAAGTAGAGCGGCCGGCACGTACTGGGCGGGAGCCCTCTACAGGTGACCGCCCTCTGAACCAAGTCCTGGCTACGCCACTGCCTCCCTCACGGCCTGATCCCAGACACATCTGGCGCTCCTGGCTCGGGAGATCAGATGGAAGCCGCAGTTCCGTGGCAGCGGCGGTCCCAGCGGCCGCGCGCGGGGAGGGCCCTCAACAGGGGCGCCGTCTTCACGGAGCCCCGATTCGGCATCCAAACTTGGCGTTGTCATTGCGGTCGTTGAGGTTGCTGAGGTTCTGGGCGGTGGATGCCGGCCCACCGGGTTCACTGAACTTCCGTCGTTTATCGGTGAGCATCGATTGTGGCCGGCGCGCCGTCCGGGCGTCCGTGCAGCATACACGTGGGCGCAGCACGCCGTCGGAGCAGAGCTGCGCATCGTACACGTGGGTGCAGCACACGGCCAGAGCCAGACCTCCAGCCGCACTGCTGCCGAATGCCGGAGTCCTGTGGCTGTTGCAATTTTCGTCCATCCATCACCACGCAAACGTTAGAATTAGGCAGAGGAGAACGGTCGGGACATTTCTTTTTCACCAGCCACAAACCAGCATCAACACATTAACCTGGGGAAAAGGTAGCGATGGGACGAGCGATGTTTCCGCCAGCCCCAATCGAAAATCAACGCATAGGTCTACCACAGGCACATCTTTCAGTGTGCTGTATTACAAAATAATGTAAATTAACGTCTGTTCATTTAACACTGACCAATTCAGGTTACATTGCCTGCGTACGCAAAGCGGAAATTCCCCATTTGACGTGCAGTAGAGGGATTTCACTTCCTCCTTCACTGCACAGGTGAAGGAGCATCTGTCTTCCAATTTGTCTCGAATAAAGCTTCAGCGATGCCAATGTCCCTCCAAGGATCTCCGTTTCCCAGGCTTTTAGGCCGTCTTCGTTTGCGTGCACTACTGCCGGTTTCCAACAACATTTGTGGTGTAATTTTTGTAGGTATAATTTCTTGAGTCGAATGGTTCCAAACACTGTAAATCATATCTACCACCCATGGTTTAATAAACCATGCACACGCTGGTGGCATGGCATGCATCAAGTTACTTTGCAATGCAAAGGTCTGTATAATTATGACAGACCTATGGTGAATGAGCATTACACTGCCTGCAGAAGTACACCGGCATAGTTAATTAATTATATCTGACGCAACCAGTGCGGATAAGCTTCTTACTTGAGTGATCAGTTCAGCTTTTAAGATCTCACTTAAGATCTCACTTTAAGATCTCACTTCTTACTTGAGTGATCAGTTCAGCTTTTAAGATCTCACATGCCGGACGCATGTTAAGTAACCACCGAGTGATCCATTGACAAGCTACAAACCACACATTCGTTTTCGACTCGTTTCGAAAATAGCGTGATGAACTTTCCGGCCCGCCATCTTTGATTCAGCTTCAGAGTGAGGTAGGAGAGACTGCCATTGCGAACTACAATAGTAAGCAGGGGTGTTGTTTTTATATGTTTTTTTTGGGGGGGGTTGCAAGTGCCCCCCTCAATGTTGGCTTTGTCCCTCCCCAGATAATTTCAACCTTTAACGTGGGACGCTATGGAGTGTGCCTCCAATCCATTTGTATTTCTTGCCCATTGCCTTCATGTATTTTGCCTCTCCAATAATTTTCGGAGATCAATACCCGTGATATTATTGCATTTTGAACTGCAAGTGATGAATGTTGGTGGAGCACGACATGAAAAATATTAAGCATCATAAGGTAAGTGAAACAGAATTAGCACGATTCCCCCAAATTTGAAAATTTGGATGGAAAATGCCACCAAGAATAAATTAATTTCTGCCCATCCTACTTGAAGCTCAATTATGCACTCTCATCTTTTGATATGCACAATCAATTTGTGTTCTTTTCTTAGGGACAAAATAAAATGCATATGTTTGGCAAATGAGCATCCTATTGAATTTTACCCAGTCTGGAGCCCCAACGTCCTTCTATTCAATGTGCTGGTTTTATGTCCCATATGGATTTTTTGGGTCGTTTTCATGTCACACTCCAGCATGAGTAAAATTTTGGAACACTGAAGCAAAGCCTCACCTACCATGTGCCTCCACAGTAAGATATTTGGTATTATTATGCTTTAATGTATTCACGAGACAAGTTTTACACATTTTCCTTCAATAATGCAAAGAAAATGGTTAGACTTGGCTAGGGTAGGTAAGGTTAGTAATTTTTGAAATCCGAAATCTTTGTTTTAAAAATCACATTTTTTTCACACAAACATGTGATTTTTTTTCATCCCAAAAGAGGGTTGACTAGGTTAAATTAGTTTAGGTTTTTTTTAAGTTGGAGAATGTTTGAACACTACAATTTGTTGGAAAATTTGTCATTTGTGTACTATTACATGGGGGGTTAGGCTAGGTTATGTTAGGTGATCCTGCTTTCCCTTTTTACACTATTTTAAGCTACTCAAAGCCACTTTTTTGGTATTATTTTGTCTTCCAAATGAAAAGTGAGTATTTGCAGAGGAACACAAGTGGTCACATCACGTGAAGCACATTCATAAACATTGCACTGGAAAATAATTCCAAGAATTAAAAAACAACCTATAATAATGCAAATTGACGTATATCAATCATAGCTTGGTTGGTTATATTCATATTTCACTCCACAGGAAAATTAAATTAAATATAGCATGCTATTGAGAAAGGCATTCCACTGCATACTATGGTTTGGTATCAAATCTGCATTCGCCATTTAAAGGACCCTGGTGTTGGACAACACCAACCCAGATGGCTGATATTTTATGCCTGATTGGAAATTAAAGATGCACAATCGTGCTTCACAACAGCTGCATAATCTTCTCTTGAAACAAGGTGAGTCAGTTCTGTCTTGGATATTTAAAATTTGGACCCAATTGCCACACCAGAATGATTGTAGTAGTACTAGATGCCAGAGACATTACCTGGTGCCAGAGGTATTACTTATATTTGGCACTGGAGGTGTTCACAGCTCTATACGTAGATCACATCGGACTTGAGGTATGTCTAGTATTTTAATGCATCCAAGACATGAGGGGTTATCCGGGGGGGGGGGGGGGGTATGTGAAGGGGGTATCCGAACACCCAAGACAGCATTCAATGAATGGCTCTGCCGCTTCCTCGGAATGGCCGAATCGGTAATTTTACGGTGTTTACAGAAGGTAAAAGTGTAAAGCTCTCCATATTTAAACATTTAAACTGTTTCTTTTAATGGAAAGCCTGTAACCGCTCACAAAGAGCAACTTTAAAACAGATAATTATTTCGTAGTGGTGTTGTGTATTCCAAACTCGAAAATGTGGGTGTGCTGGATTACAAACGCTAAGTGTGCTGTTTCCCGAACACTTTAATGAATGTCGTATATCTCCCACAGAAATGTTTTATTTCATGACGAAAGCCCATTTTTAGGTTTGTGGCAACTTTTCTGATCACAAGCAATGGTACATATATTATTGAACGCCTGTGTATGAGCTGTAGGTGTGCACAGCTCTATAAGTAGATCACATCGGACTTGAGGTATGTGTGGTGTTTTAATACATCCAAGACGTGAGGGGGTATCCGGGGGTATGTAAGGAGGGGGTATAAGGACACATAAGACTTCATTCGATGAATGGTAGTACCGCTTCCCCAGAATGGCGGAACTAGTAATTGTAGGGTGTCTACAGAATGCAAAAATTAACAATCTATCCATATTTAAACAGTTTCTTGTAATGGAAATCCTGTAACCGCTCACAAAGAGCAACTTTAAAACACAGTTATTTCGTAGTGGTGTTTTGTATTCCGAACACGAAAATGTTGGTGTGCTGGATTACAAACACCAAGTGTGCTGTTTCACGAACACTTCAAGGAATGTTGTATATTCCCCACAGAAATGCTTTATTTCATGACGAAGGCTTATTTTAGGTCTGTGGGGTTGCATTTACCGTTGCAATAATGCAACGGTAATGGTTTGCTGATGGCACATGTTAGCCGTGGCGCGCTGCCCAGTACCAGCCCACCACTCAACCCCGAATAAAATCGATGTCCATGGGACTTTGTACGGGGAGTTGACGTTGCCACCAGCCACTATCGCACCAGTCGCCAGCTGACTTTCCCTGCTCGAGGGTGCATCGGGTATCGACCGTACGAGTCGACTGTGCTGCCATGACCATACTGGCTGGCGGACACAGCTGCGTCCGCACCAGACTGGGTGGCCAGTCCGCACGCGCGCCGGCTCTGGGGTCGGCACAGGCGGATACAGAGGGGGCGCTGGGGAGGGGAGAGTGATTTTTTAGGGTCGTGCCGGACCATGAAGGTCATTTGCGCCGCCTTTTTATCCTTGCATGGAAAGGTGGTGCCTCTGCGACCGGAGAAAGGTGCCCCTCCGGGGGAGGCACGAGTGCATTCCTCTCTCCCCTCCCGATCGGCGGATCTTTCAGCCGAAGCCGTCCCTCTCAGAGGAATGGGCGCCCTCTTGACAAGAAAAGGCGCCCTCCTAAGAGGAAAAGACTAGAGTAGGCTAGGGTGTCCCCCCCCCTACCCCACCCCCGCTCGATACATTTTCGTCGGAAGTCCAGGGACTTACGCAGTGGCGCTCCTCCGACGAAATGGCACCCCTCCAGACAAGCGCCCTCCCCATGACAATTCCTAGATCCACCCCTGAGTGCTTGTTTACTGGGTGGTTCTCGACGCACTTCATGCACGATGGCGGCTAATGGCGCCGCCCACGCTGTTTCGCCGGTCACCCCTGGGTGCAGACCAGTCCACATCTGATCGCGGCTAATGGCGCCGGTCACCCCTGGGTGCGCCGGTCACCCCTGAGTGCTGCCCAGCCCACATCTGCTCACAACACAGCCCTGTCGGGGCGGGTGGAGCTGCCGACCAGCGCGCTACACCTCCGCTAACCGGGTGGCATTGGCTTTCCGAACGCACCCCGTTACCGTCCTGCTGGTCCCGGATGTCAGCTGGTGTGACGTCAGCTGGATTGCCAGGCGCAACATGACCAAGATCAGCAACATCAGCAAGATCAGCATCATCAGCAAGAACATCATCATCAGCAAGATCAGCAGCATCAGCAAGATCAGCAAGACTGGGATGTGAACGGGAGTTGGTGTGCGAATGTGCTGGCAACTATTCTTTAAGTGTTGCTTACTTTCCTCTGCCTGGCGATATGGCTCGACATATGGTAATTTGTTTGTGCTCAATATCTGCAGACAGGGCTGCTCTCATTATGAGTCAAATGTACATAAGATTTAGGCGGAAAATGATCCTTACGACTTTTCTGAGGAAGACACGTGCATCAGCTATTGTTTGTGGCGACAAATGCGAAGATGCACGGCAAGTAGATATGGCACACTGACGCTGGAATGGGGAACACCTGTGCCGTGGCAAACGTGCCAGGCGCCGAATTTGCGACAATGGAGCCCAATTTGAAGCCGAAGAAGCCGAAGGCCGAAGGAGTCGAAGTTGCGACAATAGAGGATGGAAGAACGTATTTGTAGATTTTGACGGTCAGCGCCTCAAAGCCGTCTGCATTTTAACCCAACGAACTCCAGTTTATCTCCCACGCTCGCGAGCGCGTGAACTAATTCTAGACGTGCCCTCTATACTGTACCGCGCTTCTGGAACAGAAGGGGATATCGACAAGTACCTTTCACAATAGGTTAGGGGGTTGAGGAAAATTTTTAGTGCGGCTGCCGGCAAGCATGCTGGTCATGATAATTTTCGACTAAGTGAGATCATTTTTGGCCAAGATGGCCAAGCTGACCAGCTTGGATAGATCTGTTTGTGATAGTTTTGTTCGAAGTGCCCGTGGAGTTTCTATGTGCGCTACATGGCCAATGAAGTCGATGCGCCCTAAAGTCCTAAAACTAACTAACTCGGTAGAGTTCCGTGCATTTACTCGGCACGGGGAATATAATTGCGTTAGAAATGCATTTGCAAACATCCGAAACCGTTGTACCGTCCCAGTCCTCGCCTGGAGGAACCCGGCACCTTTGCGCACGAGCGTGTCCTTTCACGCGGCCCCAGCCGGCGGCCCTGAGCGCGCCTCTGACGCGCCAGAAATGCATGGGGAGAGGGGCGGGGCGCCGCGCGCCACCCTCGGCCGCCGGCCGACTGGTCCAGTGGTCGCGGCCGGGCGCGGGCGGACGCTGCTGTGTGAGTGAGGCTGCTGTGTGGGTGACTCTGCTGTGTGAACGCACGCTCGCCCGCCTCCCACCGCACTGTGCAGGCGTAGTCGTTGTGTCGCAGAGGTATCGGCGTGCGACACCCCTCCTGACGCCGTCATGCTCCGCACGGGGTGTCGCAAGGGTCCGGGGTACGCCAGCCCGCTGGATGCCATGAAGACGGGACCACGTGAGGAGATCATCTATGTCCCGTGCATAACGCAGGAGGGCAGGCATGATTATCTCGCCACAGTTGACCTCAACAAACAGCAGGTAACTAGCTCTGAATTGTGCTAATCTGCGCCAAGCGCATGTTGTCTGTTTGTCTGTCTGTCTGTCTGTCTGTCTAGTTAGATGCTGTTAGATTCACGATGTATGGTGCTCATTAAATATCCCGGAAGCCCGTTTTCAGAATATCAGTTTGTGGATGTTTTATGGCCGAAGCGATGGCGGCCGCAGGGTTGGCCTTTGGAAGGTCATACTGCGCTACCATCACTGTTCTGCTGTCTGCCGACACTATTCAGCTGTCTGCCGACACTGTTCGGCTGTTTGCCGACACTGTTCTGCTGTCTGCCGACACTGCTCTCTGCTCAGTTATCTGCTCGATGAATTGGAGTTCGTGTTCGGACTATCGTATCGGTAGTTCGGTTGAATGATTGTTTCCGGGGTTTCGGGGCCGGCGACTAAGTTGATTATTTTGAAAGGATGTGTAGGGCTGTGTTGAAAGCATTCCTTTACACCGATTGTTTCCACCGTTGAACAAGTCATTTGTCGTTAGCCAATACCCTGGTCTCACCCGTGCACAACTAAATGACAAATTAAGCGAAAACCTACGCTTCGTAGTATGCAACCGGGTGTGCGTGAATATGGAGATGGATGCTCTGAAGTCTTTCGCAATTTGCTGGCATCAAGTTAAAGGTCATGGCAGTTCAAAGCAGATGGTGGGCTGACACAACACATTATGAGAACACAGCCAGCGTCACTTAAAAGAAGTACTCGATCCACACCCTACCGAACCGGCATGTACATTGCTGAGGTGCTGTCCCCGGTATTTCATGGTAATTATTACGCTAATACATGCTCGCCGTCACTGATTTAGATAAGATGATGACAACTTTTTTGGACGATTTTTGTCATGTAACGTAATAGGCGCAATAATAAATTTCACGAAGTTTGGGGAGTCGGTTTCCTGTCCCCCGCCGTGTTGACCGGGAGCGGGTTTCCCATCCATCGCCGTGGCGGCGGGGAGCGCGTTTCCCGTCCCTCGCCGCGGCGACGTCCATGCCAAGATATATGGTCTCACCAGGGATTACGATCATCTAATATCACACAAGTCAAAAAGACACTAACCAGTTTCTAGGCCAGCCCTTCTGTCTGGAGGATCTGATCGAGATGAAGAACACAGCACGTGTCGTCAACCTAACTGTAGACAGTCAGCGTCAGGTGGCTTCCGACTCGCCACCGCAGTCCACAAGGTGGAGAGGCGGAGGTTACAAAGCTGAACAGAAGCCTGCCACGTGCGCGGAAGTTCAATGGGATGTGCTACATCTGTGCTACATCTGTGCTACATCTGTGCTACATCTGTGCAGGATACAGCTCATCTACCGACCAGCCAGTGCGGATGTGTCGGGTATCGGACCGAGGGGCTGGGGCCCGAGAGCACCCGCGGGACGCGACACTTCAACATCATGGGCCTAGGCAAGATCCGCCTAGGAGACAGGCTTGGCCTCGCCGGAGCCGAGGGAGTGGCCCTGGCCCGCCTGAGGACGGGCCACTCCACACCGGTGAAGGCGTACCGACACCGGATCGGCCCGAGGACGACCCTGCCTGCACTGGATGCAACGACGGGCAGCCGGAAGCCGTCGATCACAAGATGACGAAACGCCCAGCAACGGCGAGACTTTGACACGGCATCTTCGGCCGCCACGACCCGTCTCTGCCGGAGGCCTTCGCCGACGCGGACGCAGTGATCTCGATCTTGAAGCGACTGGGGCGTCTCTGATGCTCCCGATATGGACACAGTCCAAGATCGGAATGACAACAACAAAAACAACAGGGGCTGAGGCAGTATGGTGGCCGCGGTGGGCAGTATGGTGGCCGCGGTGGGAAGTATGGTGGCCGCGGTGGGCAGTATGGTGGCCGCGGTGGGCAGTATGGTGGCCGCGGTAGGCAGTATGGTGGCCGCGGTGGGCAGTATGGTGGCCGCGGTGGGCAGTATGGTGGCCGCGGTGGGCAGTATGGTGGCCGCGGTAGGCAGTATGGTGGCCGCGGTGGGCAGTATGGTGGCCGCGGTGGGCAGTATGGTGTCCGCGGTAGGCAGTATGGTGTCCGCGGTGGGCAGCATGGTGGCTGCGGTGGGCCCGTTGAGCGTCTATCTATATGTTTGGAGAGCTGCTTTGGCTGTATCTTGATTTACTCCACTTTGAGTTGTTCTGGGCACTAAGTACCGCGTACTTGACAAGGACTAGTCCTTATAATATGAGACGGCTGTGCTCAGGCTGGATGGTCCGCAAAGAGGCGTAGCTAAGAACTAGGCTTAGTTAGTAATAAGAATAGCAAAAAGTAAAGCAAAGGCAAAAAATGTAAAGTAAAAAAAAAACATGAAAGGTGGCTGTGGAAAGTGTGAGTGTAGGGGAGTTATTGGGGACTTCAGTAGGAGGGTAGAGATGTTAGCAAGGGAGTTGGAGCACCTGAAATGCTTAGTGACGCAGGGCCCATCATAGGTAATGACATTCAAGCAAACCAAGTGCAGGATTCCAGGAGTGCTAGGGATGGTGATAATGAGGCCCAGGATAGTACAGAGTGGACAGTAACCAGACGTAGGCGTACTCGATTAGCTTTAAGGAAAATTGACACCGGCTTTGCAATGCATAATTGGTTTGAGATATTGCAAGAGATGAAGAGTGCTCTTGATGAGGTGGGAGCGAAAAGGTAGCTGAAAATAGAGGGAGGGAGGTTTCAGTTATAAGTGACTCGAGAGTTAGGTATGCGGATCGTTCATTTTGTAGTGGGAACTCGAGCAGAATGTCTCGAGTCTGCTTCCCAGGCGCCCTAGTAGAGGATGTTGCGGATGGGTTAGATGGAGTAGTGAAGGAAAGGGGAAGGTGCAACAGCAATTGCACATTTTGGTGGAATGATGTAGTAAGAGGTGAAACTGAGGAAGCAATAAAAGAGTGCAGGGCTATGATACGTAGGTTAGCAGAAAGTAAGAAGAGGAACACCCATCCTCTGTATGGCAAGGACAAGTGTAGAATGGTATTTTAGGGCCATTGGACTGAATAGCTAGGTGGCCAAGATTTACGAGGAGCTTGTGGTGACGTTCTTGGATCTGTAAGGGGATATTTTTGGAGGACTGAAATGCTTACATTAGATAGGCTACATCTGAGCAAGAGAGAGCGGAATTGCTCAGCAATAGTACGAGGAGGCTCTGAGTAGAAAACAGGGAAACTAGGCAGGTCATGTGGGATATAGCTGAGAAAGAGAGTATTGCAGGCAAGGAAAGGAACAGTTTGTCATGTTTTTCTGTAAATGGCAGAAGTGTTTGGAACAAAATTGGTGAACTACATGCACATATGTTGTCTGAAAAGCTAGATTTGGTGCGCATGGCTGAGGCATGGGTTCATTAAAGCATTTTTTAAAGATGACTTGCGATAATTTGAATTGACCGTCAACAGCATGCATGCTCATCAAATGAAGGCAAGGATGTATGTGAGGCAAGTAATGAAATGTAATTCCGTAGATGATAGGGTACATAGTGAGTTGAATGATTTTGTAAAGCAAATCGCTGCTATCATTTCAACATTATTCTCCATTAATATTATCCATATTCTCCATAAATTGCTAGGCACCTCCGGTCTAGCCATGTAGTCGTCCAAGTCAGGTGAGGGGAGGCGAGCATATTGTTGTAACACATTTGTTGAACTACCTACCTTGTTAGTAGGCCCTACAACTAGGTTCTAACACCTACCTACCGTGGAAAATAAAATATTTAACCCATTCTTGAATATAATCTCAGATGACCTTGCCCTTACGTATTCTCATTTTGAACGCATTCGAGAGAATTGTAATTTCTATGATGTTCAAGATATCGGTAGACAAGTTGAAATTGGCCCTGACTTCAACTTAGAAAGAAGCATAGATATTCTCCATTTGAATGCAAGATCCATAGTAAATAAATTTGATGAGCTCAATATCTTCCTAAGCCAACTGAATCACAAATGGAGCTTTATATGTATTTCTGAAACCTGGCTATCAAAAGAAAATGAACATAAATTTAACTTAGATGATGAAGATTATGAGCTATTCTGCCAAAGCAGGGAACACAAAATTGGGGGAGGGTCTGCAATCTATTCCTTGAAATCTCTTAAAGCAAAACAGGTCTATCCATTTGATTTTGTTGCTGCTGAAGCTGAAGTAGTTTTTCTCCAAATAGAATTGAGTAATAAACAAACTATTTTGATATGCCAGATCTATCGTGCACCTGGTCATCATGCACAATTTTTGTCAGAATTTGAAGAGTGCTTAACAACAATAAGCCATCTGAACATGCCGACCTACATCATTGGAGATTTAAATGCTGATCTGTTATCAATTCCAAATGACCATTTTGCAGACTCATTTTTATGTCTATGTGCTCTCATGGTTTTCTTCCTCTAATATCAAAGGCAACTCGTGTATGTGATTCATCATGCACATTAATTGATAATATTTTCTGTAATGATGTATCAAAAATACAACAGTCTGGCATCATTAAATCTGATTTCTCTGATCACTTCTCTATTTTTACAACATCAGAATTTACAGTTCAAAAACCAATCAATGCAAAAAGAACAAAAACTGCTTTTGACTTTCACAAAATGGACAACCTGAGGGATCATCTGACCAATGAACTTCAGGGAATTTTTGATGAAAATGATCCTGAAGAAGCATGCAGCAGCTTAATTAATGCATACAAAAGTGGGATTGATAAATTTACATATACTCAAGTCTTATCAAGAAAAACAACCTCCATAAAACCATGGATTTCACCTGCAATACGATGTTCAATCAATCAAAAGCAAATATTATTTAATCACAAACTTAAATATCAAACTGCTGAAAGCAAGAAAAATATAACAAGTATAAAAATACACTGATTGCAATAATTAGAAAGGCAAAATACTTTATTATGAGGCTGAATTTGACAAACATCAAAATAATCCAAAAGAGACATGGAAAATGCTTCACCAAATTCTGAGGCAGACTCCTTCCAAACATAATATCCCTGAAAAAATGAACACAGATACAGACATCACTCTAGAAAATGATGCAGCTATAGCTGAAGGATTCAATAAATATTTCACAGAAATTGCACCAAAATTGAGAGAACAAATTCCTCAAAAACAACACCAATGCTTTAGAATACATACATACGTACCCAGATATATCAATGGCACTATTAACAGTAACAGAAAACAATTTAGATACAGTGATTACTTCTTTAAAAAATGTTGGGTCGGGAATTGATGGAATAAATTC
>JAOTOM010001036.1:0-35000 GCA_034440615.1 Ashinkailepas kermadecensis
GTATATTGAAGATCGTATATTTGCTTTACACGCAATGTCTAAAACCCAGGAGCATCTAAGAGCCATTCTTCGTTGTATTAAACAATACAAAACCTAGTAAATTCCGTTGTACCCTTTAGTATTAGTATCCAGCCATGGATTATGTACGCCATACGGCCTTGTGTACGCCTTGATTGGAAACCAACAGCTGTTTGCGTATCAGCCCACCCAGCGGAGGGTACGTAAAACACGGACACGCGGCCGGTTTTAGGCCGTGAGCCGATGGGATTTCAGGGTACGCATTTTGTATTGACATTTTTTCCAATTGATTCAGACATCCCTAGATGATTGCATCAGCCCTTCATGATACAGAATTGATCAAGGAACCTTACCGTTCTTTCCTTATTGATTTATAACGCTCCGTTCAGAAGTTGTCGTGGTGCGAAGTGAAGACATTTGTGAGAGGGCGCCCACCTCGCCCCAAGGGTCGGCCCACCAATCGTGATGATCATTATCTTGAATCTTTATCTCTTATCTCTCTATCCTTATCTTGATCTTGAAATGATTTGACGGGGCAAAGTACACGAAGGCAATGGGCAGATAAAAATTAATTGGGGGGGGGGGGGCACATTTCATTGGCTCCAAAGTCCCATGTTGTAAGTTGAAATAATTGCGGGACTGGGTTGAGCAAACATTGAGATGGCAGTCCTGCTGAAATATATATAAAACAACACCCCTGAGTCGAACGACTGGCAAATGGTAGCAAATCGGCGAGAGGTAGTAGCGTTGCCAGCGAGGGTATGTTGTAAGGGCTGATCCAAGGGGGAGGAAGGGAAAGTGGCGCCCCTTGAGACTCGAAGGACTTGGAGGTTCCAGTGTACCCCCTCCCTCGAATTTCTCAGCACAACGCGCTCCTCGGCCCGGGAACGGCAGTCCTCTGGGAGTCCGAACGCACGCCGCGTATGTTTCGGCGAAAGGCACTCCTCAGACAAAAAAAAAATATGGTGCCTTTCTGGGAGATCGGAATGTACTCCGTCCAAATGTTCTGGACCAAGAGCCGCCTTTCTGGAGAATTGACGCCTCCTTGGCAAAATCATAAATCTGTCAGTGGTATGGTGTAGGGGAGGGGGGCGTGTAACCTCCATGGAACTTCCGCTCAATCCTCTTTGCGGATTGGTGGGTACGCCTAAGTCGGTATTCTCCCATTCAGTTGTGTAAACCATGCTCCACTGGAAAATATTAGCCACAGATCAAGAGAGCAAGGAGGGTGAGGGCTAAAACAGAACTGCTCATTCTTATCTTTGAGGGTGAAACTGCCCCCTCAATGCTTGCTTCCCCCACCCGCAATAATTTCAACTTCTAACATGGGAACCTATGGAATGTAACCCACCCTCCTACTCATTTTGGTCTGCATATTGCCTTTATATACTTTGCCCCCTCCGATGCTTTTAATAAATGAACATCGGTGGGCCGACCCTTTCGGCGAAATGGGCTCCCTCTCACAGATGCATTCACTTCGCATAACGGCAACTTCGGAACGGAGCGTAATAAATCAATAAGGAAAGAATGGTAAGGTTTCTTGATCAATTATGTATCATGAATAGCAGATGCAATCCTCCTGGAGTGGTTGAATCAATTGGGGAAAAATGTCAATCGAAATGCGTACCCCGATCTCCCATAGGCGCACGGCCTAAAACTGGCCGCGTTTCCGTGTTTTTACTTACCCTCCGGTAGGTCGCAGGTTGGTGCCGTTGATACGCGCAGATCAAAGGCGCCGACGCGAAGTTTCCAATCCAGGCGTACATCATTCATGCTAATACTAAAGGGTACAACGGAATTTAGTAGGTTTTCTAGTTCCAGCCCGAGGAACGTGAACAGGAATATGCGAGATTTCTAGTAACATATACCGTTATTTTGGTATATACGGTGACGTCACGTAAACATTCCAAATACGTTTTAAAACCTGGCTAAGATTCATCTGTGGCGCAGCGAAGACATCAGAATATTGTTGTGGTTGGGCCAAGGTGATATAGATATATAGGGTTGGGCATGCGGTGTTTTTGGATTCCCAGGTAATTGAACATGCTCTTAAGTTAGGGCCATATTTTTTGTTTGTTCATAAGATACAACACCCCTCAACCTGTTACCGTTCCTGACCCTTAAAGTTTGACGAATTGAAGTTGAGACCTTAGCTGGATTTGCCAAACATGAACCAGGCTTACTGGTAAATTTGTGCTTTAATATGTTCGATGAATCCTTGAAATTTGTCGTTCCAATGCAATGTTTATGAATGTGACTAAGATGATGGGACCACTCATTTTCTGTGCAAATGCTTACTTTTCAGGTTGTGAGCAAAATAACACCCAAAAATGCTTTCATTTAGGTACCTAATAGCATAAAATAAATGTTTTAAAATAAAATAAAAATGCAGCCTAGCCTAGCCTATCCTAACCTCCCTTTGGAGAAAAGAGCTTAGCCAGCTACATCTTGTGATATTATAATATTGAATGTGCCATGCACACTAGATGAAGCCAACATACATGTTATGATAGATATAACCATAGTTCAATACCTATTGCCCAGCATATGGAAACTATTAGATTGCACTAAAAAATTAAGCATATATCGAATGACCTGTGCCTCACAATATGCTCTCTAGCCCTGCATGAAGTAATAAGAAGGTAAGGTATTTTGTAGAGTAGTGGGAAGTATCTACTGATTCAGGTGTGGTTATAAAAATTGATTTAAAACGTATGTCTGTGTATCAGGATTGTTATGGTGGAATTACTCCATAGCTTTAAGGGCAGTAATAAAGTGCATTATGATGGAAATATCCTCATTCTAACTATGATGCTTTTGTCAACTCCATTTGCTTCTGAATTCCCATACATAAGTAATGCATTTTCTTACTGGAGTGCATGTGCATTGGAGCATTATTTCTGCATGGTCACATCCTAGACTGTACATCTTAGCAACTTGAGGTGCACTGTGTGCATCAGCTGGTTCACAGAGACCCAATACCCTTCAAGGAAAAGGCACACTGGGTGCACTTGGGAAACAAATTAGACCAACACCAGAGAAAAAAAAAAAAAAAAGAAGAGGGGGAGGGGCAAGCCTAAAAAAAAAAAAAAAAAAAAAAACAACCCACCACCATTAATAAAAAAAAGAAAGGATTTTTTCTGAGATAGCGAATAATTCCAGCATTTGGTAGGAATACCTGGTAGTAATGTTGGAGAACAGCATTAATTATATGTATGAACTTCTCTTATTCCAAAAATTGGGTGGAAAAAGGGCTGAAACATATCAGTGTGTATTCCTACCAATATTATAAGCTTTAGTACACTGGGTATTCAATTTCAGGTCAATTTCAATTGAAGCTACATCAGTTCAGGGAGGGGATTGGTCGCCCTGTAGCCTCACTCTGGGATACACCCATGGTCAGTGCTATCGACAGTCCTTCAAGGATGGTGTAGGGGAAAAGCCAAACTTTTTATCTAGATGTCTTCAATTTTTTGCTTGCAAAACCAAGGAATCCACAGGTATAAGCTGCATGTTTTTTGGTTGTGGGAGGAACTGTTCCTATTGCTCACAACACCTTCCCTTCCCCAACAACAGAAATACCTATGTTTCTGGGCTGGATTTTACATTGGAGGTCTAAACCCGTTTCAGTGATTAAGGCTCAAAGTTCACATATCCCAGATAGAGTGGCGTGGACAGTGGCGTACCTAGTATTTGTATGCGGGGGCAAACGGATTTCGTGGTGGCTCAAGCAACACTCATAAACATCGCCGCCGGATTTCGACCAGTATATTTCATAAGTACCCACTATTATTTAATGTTAGGATGAGTAGAAACAACTTAATCTTGCACTGCAAAGGGCCCAACCTATCACCATCGTTCCGAAGTCAGTGGTTTTCAACACCCTCCCTCATGTTCAAATGCTTCCGAAATGGCCGGCAAGTTTTCAAACATCCCAATGTTTTATTTAGTTGATGCACTACTTTTGGGGCCCTAGTGGAGTTTTCCCTGCCCGATGTGACTGCGTGGCACCTCCTTAACGTTTTTGGAACCCAGGTTAATTTGTAACGGTATATTCTGTACATACATATATATATATATATATATATATATATATATATATATATATATATATATATATATATATATATATCTGGATCACGGGTGTTTATTTCAGCTGCAGGTTCCGTATCTGCACATGGGTGATAAGGGCGTGACATTCCAACCAGTATCGCTACCTCTGCCAGAAGCCTAAATATAATGTTGGCGCCTTTTCCTGGCCGGAGGGGTACCTTCTCTTCTTTTTCTCACCTTCTCTTTGTTTCATCATAATGCTACTACCCGTGTCATCGTGGATTCCTGCGGCGCTCGACATGAATGCAGTCAGAGTGTGTCCAAGGAAAAAGTCCTAGTGTTAGGGATAAATAAGGCTCATGATCGTGGACAAGATTCTTCAAGCTTTCAAATGAACCCGATTTTGTCCCATTTTGATGGTATTTAAGATCTGAAATGTCGTGTGGAAAACACGGAAGTTTGACTGGAACGCCTGCGGGACTGAGAAATTGTCCAGCCCATATGACGTCACCGGTTGCCAAACGATATTGGAGAGCCCCGGATACAACAACCCTGAACCTGTTATAGTTCATAACCCTTAAAGTTTGACGAATTTAAATTGAAACCATGGTTGGATTTGCCAAATATGAACCTAGGCTTACTGGTAAATTGTATGCTTTAATGTGTTTTATGAATCCTTGGAATTTATCATTCCAATGCAATGTTTATGAAGATGACTAAGATGATGGGATCAATCATTTTCTATGGAAATGCTTACGTTTCAGGTTGTGAGCAAAATAACACCAAAAAAGGGCTTTCATTTAGAAAGCACTTTTCCCTTTTCCCCTTTTCATTTCATTCATTCATTTTCCTGTGAATTACTTCTGGCCCGAGCACGGGATGCATCGACCTAGAGGTCCATGCATGATTTATAGAGTTATATATCACTAGACAGACTTTACTGTTCAAATAGTTCCGGATGACGACACCATATATGGGCAAAACGTTGGCATTGGTAGGCGTTGGACAATGTGTTGCGGATGTAAAATGGTGGTGCTGGGGCGTTCTAAGTGATTGAAATTACCATATCTTGTGCTATGTAGCTCATTGACATTTGATAGCAGGTAGTCTAGCTACCCTATGCCACTGGCAGATCCATGGGGAAAATGAGGGCATGCGACCCTCGTTAATATATAGCTGTGGGGCTAGCTCGGGAGCCCTCCAGGGCTATCGAGCTACCGCCTCCCCACCTAACGAGCTTTTCAGCTGATGATGCCCTCAGAGTAAAAAGGCCCACTCCAGAGCAAGTTCTCCCTCCCCTCAATCAAAATTCCTGGATTTTCATACCCTATACATACAATGTATGCCTTAGACCATTGAACATCTGCTAAACTGTCCATTTTATTCGTACTATATTCAATTTCATTCTGAATTATATTCTTGGTGGCGCAGCTGCACCACCAATAATCAGATTCAGCTAGGTCTGGCCACAGTTTTGGAAAAGATTTTCCAGATCTTCCAGGGGTGGGAACTGTCCCAGAGTTGGGGAGGGAGCAAGTCATTTTGAAGTTCATTCCTTCATTCAGCAACATGTTAAATTCGTTCAAAACTGGGGGTGCTGCCCCCCGGGCTCGACCATGTCCCCTCCGTTCATTTCCTTGCAAGGTCGGATACAAAGGGTGCAGGAACATGTGTCCCCTCATGACCAGGTGGCGCCCATCTAACCGGAAAATGGCTTTCCTGGGAGGCCCTGGAAAAGATGCAAGGACTTTCGCAGTGACGCACCTCCGAGGAATTGGCGCCCCTCCAGAGGAGGGCCCCATGAACACTCCTGGATCCGCCGGTGATTGCTGAGACATGATAGTGGTAGACAATCAAGCACTCTTGGACCTACCGTCAGGTGAGGTACGTGGTGTATCGATCACACTAGTGGCACTGGCTCTGGCTGGAGTACTACATCTGTGTTTTGCGCAGAGCATTCTTCAATCGACAGTTGGTACGGTGAGGCATAGCCAGCCATTACGTGTATCCGAGCAAGCCCGTCACTCCCCATAGTTCGAATAACTTCAGCCTAACCGTTTTGATATATGGGCTTTACAAAGGAAAAGGACATCGGAGTGTTTTTTGTTATCCCTCGTCAGCAATATAACCATAGTTGTCGACGCGCCCTAAAGCCCAAATAACTAACTAAATTATCCCTCGTCTAACACTAAGATGGCTCCCACGTGCCTGTATCCGTATGGGAGTTGATTTATTACAAAAATATTGGGGGTGGGGGGGGGGGGGGCACAATACACGAATGTAATGTCCGAGCCGTAATGGATTCGGGCCACACTCCATGGGGTCTCATGTTAAAAGTTGAAATTATTGGGGGGAGGGGGGCAAAGCCAACATTGCGGGGGCACTTTTCTTAACAGCATACAAAACAACACCAATGCCCGTACCGGCTTCTTGACCGATCAAGGGAACCGATGGACATTACCGGTACAGTATCGACGACAACAGTATCATCGGTACTAACTTCCAGTTTTCAGCATCTCATGGACAGTCACCGCTCCACCAGGGGGCAGAACATCGCGGACGACCACCACGCTGCAAGGCGGAGGCACCGCGCTGCTAGGCGGCAGCACTTTGTAAGGAGCTTGCATTATTTTTCCGGGATATTTTCGATTATGTCAGGCGACAAAGTCGAGCGGCATCGACCTGCAGTTCTCTCACCATCAGCCCTTCCCATGACATGTTTTGAAGAACCAGTCAAACAGCTGGACCCGGATCTAGCTCGCCTGCGCGGACAACATGCAGAGGTGATAGATTGGAGCAGCACGAAGGGCGCGAGCTATGGAACTATGGCAAGTCGACATGTTCTTCTGGCCCACTGCGCCTGCTACAGACCGGTCGACCCGAGCGCAAGCGACCCACAGACCGTAGGAAGTCCACAGCAATACCCAGAGGTGAACAAATCCTGCTACGCGGCCACGAGCGTGGGTGACAGATATTTGAAAAATATCTCAAGTTATGGTGACAACTTACGGTACCGTATTATCATTCAGTATAGACTGTATTTTTCATCAGGCCGTTTTGCTTCTTAATATACCCAGTCAATTTGTTTTTCCTAACCATCCAGACATATACGTACTCATCTTGTTTCAGTACATGTATCAGAAGGGTGCCGAAGCAATTTAGTAGCTATGATCGAGGGGACAGGGGGGGGGGGAGCTGAAAAAACGCTACCACTCGAGGTAAAGTCCATAGGTTTTAACATTGCCGTGGTAAGCCCTGTCACCTACGAACTGTCCCGTCCCCGTCCAGATATTGAACCCGACGCAACAGTTCCGTTTTCCGGCGCAGTTTGTGGCGCGTGGCACGGCTCACATCACAGGTAACGAGATATGGCTGGACATCACGTGAAAGCCCCAAATGTTGGCTATCCGTTGGGCACAATTTCGTTGCGGTCGGGTCAACGTGCTGCGCGTGCGCGTCACAGGGGTCCTGAGAGAACGGGTGTCCGGTGAATCACCGGCCGCCCATAGGAATAGCATGTAAAACAGATTTTTCGTTCGGAAAATCACCAATTTTAGCGCTCCCCATCGGCCCGATTCAGACCGCCATATCTCGACAACCAATGGACCGATCGACACCAAACCAACACCTCAGTGTTGCCACGACAATTGTCAACATCGCCGTGGCAATCGTTTCCGAGTCACCCGCCACACGCACGCGAGGGAGGTGTGGAAAGCGGAAGCGACGTTTTTTTTAGCGTTTTTCACGATTGGTCTGGTTCTCGGAAACGGCTAAACTTGGCAACTTGCCGTCACTTTCACCTCTAGGCCCAATGTACCGGCTATAATTTTCCAGTTGACTATCAGTGGCTGCAGTGTGTGCGGGCGCCGTCATCGTGACACGGGCTGCACGTGCTTCGGTCCGTGAAAAAGGCTCCGCTTTCCACTGTCTCCACACCACTGTCGAATGACATTTCGCGGAGAAAGTTGTATACGCGGATAGTCCCACTCTTTGTGATGCTCACAGTTCTTTCGGATTTTACCCATCGCAAATACTTTGGTTGCAATCGTCGATGCCCGCAACCGTACCAGGCGTCACTTTCGGCAATCTCAAGCGGCAGACGGGGCGGGACAGTGAGCTGTCACCGTTCAGAGATTGAATCCGACGCAACAGTTCCGCTTACCGGCGCAGTTTGTTTTCAAAGCTGGTTTCAGTGTGTACGTAACTACCTAATAAGTACCAAGGCGCTGTTGAAGCTGAACTGGTGTATGTTTGCGTAAGTGGTGTTTCGTCTCTGAGAGTCAGGACAAGTATTGGAAACATGGCCTTGTCTTTGATGTTGGCCGCCCAGACTATTTTTATATCCGGGAAGTTTTCCACTCCATTTTTTCCAAAAGGTGAATTGAGTCTGACAATGACTGCGATCTCCTTGCTGTTTGGTCATGATCATGGGAACATGGAAACACGGAACATCACCGTGAAAAGTACAAAAAGAGTTTTTGATGACAGAAACAAATCACATCATTCTCCAACTTGGAATGCTACACAGTTTTCCTCTCATAATCCAGGATTCAGATGAAAAGAAAAGTCCTCAAAGTCCTCTGCTCCATACCAACCTGTAATGCCACACAATTTTCCTCTCCAATTCCAGAATTCCAAGACATAAACCCAACCCTGGTCATACCTAACTGAAGTGACACTTTTCTCATTTCTCAGTCTAACATATTATTTCAGTCATTTTGCCAAACTGCAGACTTCTGGAATCCTTATCATGAAAAAAAATGTTTTGGTTCTTCCAATATGAGCCTTTATTTTAATAATTTCATCTGGTCACTTCCATGGGTTTTATTTATTTTTGTCAGGGCCCATGTTTTGTCATAAGCAGGACTTCTTGCATTGACCAAAAGTGTTATAAATTACTTGAATCCAATGCAAAATATGACCTATGACACTCTGTCCTTGATATTGGTGCTATATCGAATTCCTTATAGTACAAGGGAATTCAATTTGTATTGGTGGATCTCATTTTCAATGAGTCATTGGGTTTGGAGAACAGCATGTTTTAATACCATGTTTATCAGCATGATTAAGATGATGTGACTACTGATCCCCCTCAGAAATGCTTATTTTTAGTTGGAAAGCAAAATAATGTACTGCTATTTTTTAATACCTAAAATAACCTAGCCTGGTTTACCCTACCTCCTTTTAAATCGTGTCTTCAATATAGGCACAATTTGTGTGTTCAATAATAAAAATGTTAAGAAACATAACCTGGCCTTACCTTTTTTAAAGGAAAAAAAATCTTATTTTTGTCTGACATAAAATGAGCATATTTTCACAATAAAAGCTAGCCTAACCTGTGGTTTTGCTTTGCTAAATAAAATTTGTGTGCAACATATTGTGAGCACATTAAACCACAAAAATACCATTATATTCATGGATGCGCACAATAGAAGCAAGATTAGCTTATAGAGTTTGTTGTAATTTGACATACTAATTAATAATTGAAGATCGTATATAACTGAACAAATTGAAGATCATATATAGACTAAAGCGTTCTTCTTTGTTCCATTTCAGCGGCATGGTAATATTTCGCGCTCACACACATGCGTACGGGTCTTACTGTGAGCTATCAACTTGTGACAGCCTGGTGGTGTTCGATATTCTGTAGGTGACAGGCTGGACACTTTTTTTACCTCTGGCAATACCTGCTCCACAAAAAACGGGCATATTCAGAACGCCACGAAGGCCCCAGGCGGCATCGGGATAGGCATGATCGCAGGAAATTTCAAAATTAAAATGGTGCACTGCCGACAAATCGACATTCAAACTTTCCACCCGGAGTCCATGGAACGGTTAGAGAACTGCAAGGGGCCGGGCGAAAAAAGAAAATGCAACGAAAATGCGTGCACAGCACGGAGGGACTCGGACAGACTGAGACACATTAGACAGATCATCGATAGAGACAGATTCGGACACATCGGGAGTGAGACCGAATCATGGACCCAGACGTGGTGGTGGTGAAAGTGTCCGACGGAGGACCGAGTTAAAAAGTGACAGACTGTCGCAAGGCGAAGACTGTCGCAAGGCGACCGCCATCTGCCATGTGAGTGCCGTGTGTCTTCCATTAAAAAGTCCTTCCAAACCGTACTGGACCGACCTCATTTATATTCCTGCTACTGTCTCCTCAACCACTCGGCTCACTTCAGACTCACTCGGCTGAATGGAGAAAGGAGTCTTATAAGGGGTGGGGGGTGGGGGTGCCTAATAGGTTAGATTCGGGGGAGGGGTAGTGTGTCGCGTAAATGTGTACATATAATAAAGATGTGTGAAATGGCCAGTAGTGCGTGGAGTAGGAGTGTGTGCGATGGCCGAAGTTATGTAGAGTATGGAAGTGCGTGCCGCGACCGGATACGTTTAGGGTATGAATGCGTGGGCTGAGCGGCTGGTGCGTGGATTACGAGTGGTTATAGGTCGTAATGTCGTGCGGAGTGCATACATATAACTACGGGGTGCGATCAAAACGCTCCGAGACTGCCCCTATTGCGAGCAAACTGAGCACGCAGCAGGAGCGAGCAGTAAATATCATGGGTCAGTAGGCCACGTGGCGTCATGCTGTAATCATTGGGTCATCTGTCTGTCTTTCACGCGTTTTTGTCACCACGTTCATGTGCTCATTTGCGATTTCAGTATGGGCCTCAAATTTGAGCAGGTAAAAAAAAACTATGTCTCAAACTCGCGAAAGCGGCAACGGAAGCCCTTGAAATATTGCAGCAGTGCAACATTTCAGTGCTTTCATTGCGTCATGTCTATGGCAATGAAGCAATGAGCCGGGCGATATGTTTTGAGTGGCACTCGCGCTTCAAAATGGGTAGAACGTCACTGGGGGGATGAGAGGTCAAGCCGACGCTCGACGAGCACAACCCCTGAACATATTGAAGAAATTGAACGAATTGTGCGTCAGAATCGTCGAATCACCATCAACGAAGTTACTGACATAATCAACGTGTCATTGGGATTAGTTCAGGCAATCCTTAGGTCCGCTTTGAACATGCATGGCGTCGCTGCGAAGTTCGTGCCCATGCTCCTGACGGGAGGGTCTATAATGCCCACTTTTTTGCTCGATGGACGATCTCGGTAATTACGAAGTGGATGTCGACGAAAGGTGCAGTAATAGATGTCTTTGAATTAATGTAGTGGTTTTTACCTACAACCGTAATTAATATTGTCCTTCAAATGCCTTTAAATTTCCTCCAAATGGCGTTGAAACACTGTAATCACAACAATAGAAAATGCCCGATGAACGATCTCAGTAACTATTGCACCGATTTTCATGAAAATGGCTCTAAAATACACTTCGACATCGATTTTTGGTCATTTGAGTCATTCCCATCCGATATAAATAGGTAGAAAGCCACGAAATGAGGGATTTAAATTCGAGATTTGCCCGATGGATGATCTACGAAAGTAAGTTACAGATTTGCGCCAAACACACACTGATCAATGTCTTTTCACCGTATTAGATCAGTTGAGGCAATCACAATTCAAGTAGAGATTGGTTACATCAAAATTCAATTAGAGATGGGTGATATATTTGTAGGATGACTGAAAGCTTGGTTCACGGTTGTACCGACTTCCGTGTTAAGAGTCTATTTCATATTTCACATGTTCATTTTGACCTTAACTGCCACAACTGATCTAATACGGTGAAAAGACATTATTGATTAGTGTGTGTTTGGCGCAATTCTGTAAATTACTTTCGTAGATCGTCCATCAGGCAAATCTCGAATTTCAATCCCTCATTTCGTGGCTTTCTACCTAATTATATCTGCTGGAAATGACTCAATGGGCCCAAAATCGATGTCGAAGTTTATTTTAGAGCCATTTTCATATAAATCGGTACGGTAGTTATTGAGATCGTCCATCGAGCATTTTATATTGTGATTACAGCGTTTCAACGCCATTGGGGGGCGATTTAAAGACATTTGAAGGAAAATATTAATTACGGTTGTAGGTCAAAGCCACTACATTAACTAAAAGACATCTATTACTGCACCTTTCATCAACATCCACTTCGTAATTAATGAGATCGTCCATCGGGCAAACAAGTGGGCATTATAGACCCTCCCGCTCCTGACCCACGAGCAGAAGCTGCACTGTGGGTAGGTCACTGCCAACATATCATAATTCCCATCCTTTGTCAAGCGCACTGGCGGATCCAGGGGGGGGGAATTCCGGCCATGCCCCCCCCCCCCCCAAGCGCTTCAAAGGGGGGGGGGCATAGTGTCTTTTGCCCCCACCCCCAAACCAACAAAAGTAAACTGAATTAAAATGCAGTAACCTTTGCTGAGGTTAAAAAATAGGGTTCCGGGTGAAATAATCTCCAATTTTACAGGAATTTTGTTATAATTGTTTGGAAGCACGATATGGTAGCATAGTAGATTCTGACACATCGAGGGTTCTATGCTGTTGAAGTTCTGCTTACAGCAAGAAATGACGAAATCAGCAGTTTCATTATTCCTTCGTCAGATAGGTTCATGAAGTTTGTTTAGCCAGTAACGGGCAAGCGGACCCAGTGAGTCAGATTTCGAAAGCGGAATTTGAACAGGATGTTTTGTGCGAGTGACCAGTTGAGCCCAGTTGAGCAGCATGTTTCGTATGTTGGTGTTGGGGTTGCTAAGATGAAGAGACAGGCTACATTGACTGATTTTTTCAAGAAGAATAGCAAGAGGAGGTATGTATTTACACTGGCGGATCCAGGGAGGGGCCATTCCGGCCATGGCCCCCCCCCCGAAGCGCTTAAAAGGGAGGTCATAGTGTCTTTTGCCCCCCCCAAAAAAAAAAACCAACAGAAGTCAACTAAATTAAAATGCAGTAACCTTTGCCGAGGTTAAAAAATAGCGTCTGGATGAAAGAATCTCCAATTTTAAAGGTTTAAAAAAAAAATTGTTTGGAAGCCAGTATGGTAGCATAGTAGATTCTAACACACATCTAGGGTTCCATGCTCTAAGTTCTGCTTACAGCAAGAGGTGACAAAATCGGATCCGCCAGTGTGTACACGTGCATGAACGTTGACGTGGTACAAGACGTTGAACGAGAACGTGAACGTTTTGGTAAACAAGAACAAAAATCCGGTAACATAGAAGCGGTGGAGGTAGGCTGGGGCCCCTACACAGGAAATTATGTTGTCAATTATTTATTTTTATTCTTCTTCAAATGGGCCCCTTTGTCAAATAGTGGTCGAAATCCGGTGCTTTTAACCAAAAATAGCGGGAGAAGGGGCACCCTCCAAATCCGTTCGACCGCTCCCCTGATGTAATTCCTAGGTACGCCACTGGGGGAGGGGGAGGGGAGGGGCTGACGCCGAAAACCGAAAGTTGGCCCCCCCAAACCGGTGGGCTAGATCCGCCAGTGGTCAAGCGTACCGTAATACGTCTACAAGATGCCTCGTACAGACCAGAGAAAGCGTCGAGAGACATGTAGCAAGCTCTCCAGTTAAATCCAGTAATAGTGACGCGTTGCAATGTTAACAAGCCCCGGTTGGAACCTATATTATCTTTATGCCGGTTTGAACCGGTATCTTAACCTACTGGAACCTATATAACCTATATTTTCTTTTCTTGCGCATGATTTCTGATCGGTTTGCTTTATCCACGGGCCCTTTTTGCTGCAACTGTATCGCGTGCCACAGGCTGCTTGCACCTGCAAGATTTCTTGTCAAAGTTTTCAGTATTTACATTATGTGCGGTAAATAAATTTTTCCTGAATCGGTGTTGGGATCATCTCTCTGATCTTGGCTGAAGTAAACATTTTCCACCGTTGCAAAAGCAGGTTATTATGCTCGGGAATAAAAATAGTATTCGATGCCTGTAAAAATGTATTGGCATTTGGGCGTCTCTGCCACACCTGTTTGACGGTCTTCGGTAACTTATCATGTATGTACATACATACATACATGTATATATATATATATATATATATATATATATATATATATATATATATATATATATATATATATAAATATATATATATAACCTGTGCAATAAACATCTGTTAAATAATCTGGGAAGATAGAGAGTTAGGGAGGGAAGGAGGGAGGGATGAAGACAGAGAAAGATGAAGGACGTAAAAAAGGATCGACCCCATGAAGAGCGTTACAACGCTACATACGACGAACGTTTTCACCTTATGCATTGCTTTCTAAAACAAAATTTGAATTTTAAGTTGCTTCAGAAGTTGTTTTCTTACCATTGACGGTTTAGCCCAATAATTCATAGCAGTAGCGCAGCCTGGATTTTCGCAAGGAGGTCCGACCAAAAAAAAATGCGAGGAAACGGAAAGCTTTCCGGGCGCAGACAAAAATTAGGGTTTTGCGTGATGAAAATCTCCAAAAATGTATCGTTTGATCTAGTGTATATTTGGTTGCCAAGGTGGTCCCGGGTCCCTGCCTCCCCCTTGACTGCGCATCTGGTTCAGGTGGCTGCGAGTTCTTTTTCATCCACATAATACCGATCGGGTGCTAAAGAAACGCCGAACGGGTATCCGACATCATTCAAAACGTATCGGACGTACCATGAGCAATTCGTATAAACGAAATCGCTGCATCTGGGTATGTAATTAATCTACGCACATAGAGTATGATGTGAAGGTGAAACACTTGGCCCTTATTTTGATTTTTCACATGTGTGCTCACGATGCCAAAATAGTGTAGCCACCTTTAAGAACGTGGTCGATAGTTCCCCATTCTTGACTACAAATAGTTGATATAATTAGAAGGACCGCATGAGTACACTCAATATTTCGCAACTTGGATATCTGACTAATTATTGCTTCGTTTGAGAAGCATCGATTTGAGATGGCACATTCCACGCACCCACCCACACATCCAGGAGTGCTACGCATACGTTCAGGGTCAGTTGACTAGCACTTTACGGCAATAAAAGCAACTCCCCAACTAGTTTTTGTCATGCATGGCCATTGTCCAACCATTATCCAGTTCTCCACACCTCGTGGAGACCCATGAGACCAGGGAAGTCTCCTCATACAGGCAGCCACAGGGAACCTGGGACGTACCAGACAGTGACAGCGCCGTGCACATAGCGCATGGTGGGCGGAGACGCGGTCGCCCCACCCACCAGACGGCTACGTCATTGGCAACGATTTTCTGGCAGTTGGCATGACAACGTGACGTCATCCAAGGGCAGTCGATACGGGATTACTGAATACATAGGAAGGTTATGTCACGCGTCGGGGTGCTGCTACACGACGTGTGTCGGGGTCAACTCTTCTGATCGGCCGAGCGGCCTCTGCAGGTGAGAAGCGTCAGCGCCCTGTGGACCGGTGACCCCGTGACGCCCTGACCCGACCTGTCTGTGACCGACTCCGACTGTTACCAGCCGGACGTATAATCGGGAGCGTGGGCGCGGCGGCAGCGCCGATGGCCAATCGTTAGACTTCGGAGTTCAGGCGCGGACAACACCGTGTAACCGGCTACTTAGTTGCGCCCATCGGATTCGTGCTAATGAGGGGACGTTAAAGACGGCAAAAGAGCCACTTCCCACATCAACTCCCGGTGCTGGATCTCATGGCTGTGAGTACTTCAATCTTCAGCCGCCATTGGCAGATGCAAAGTGTATGGACAATGTTGCGCCATGCCTACTGGATATCCACAAAGTACTCGTCTCGAAATGCAAACCACTTCGTAACCTCCCTGAACGACACTGCTGGGGTCTCGGCACGGGTGTTGATTTCTGAATATTTTGTGTTTGGGGGGGGGGGGGCACAATGCATGAAGGCAATGGGCGAATTCAAATGGATTGGGGGCACACTGCATTGAGTCCCATGTTAAAAGCTTAAAGTATTGGGGCGGGAGGGGGCAAAGCTAACATGGAGGGGGCACTTCTTTCCTAAAAAGTATATAAAACGACACCTCTGTTTGGGGACATGGGGTAAATAGTGAACCATGGCCTCGTTTCGTGCCGGCTGGACTGTTTAACACAATGCTAACCAGACTGTGACTTATGGAAGATTCGAACAAAGTTGGGTGTTCATGTAAATAATTAATTAATTTCTTCAGCCTCGTTTATTCATGAGTTGTCATGTATATAAGCGTTCTGTCATCGACATGAATAAAAACAAAAAGGTGCAGAATAACTTAATGTTAGAAGATACATCCAACTGCAAATACGGAATGCACACATAAAATTGGTTTGCACCGGAATTCTGGCGTGGCAAGAACATGCTAGGGAATTGCAGACGTCAGTCTCAGGGGTGTAGCTTTGTATGTTTTTGGGAGCGCATTCCCCCCCCCCCAAACACACACCCATGTTGGCTGTGGCTTCTCCAATAATTTCAACTCTTAACATGTGCTATGCCCACAATATATTTGGGCGCGCCTATTGCCTTCATGCACTGTGCCCTCACAATAATTTTCAGGAGCCTACATCCATAACGTTGTTTTCATATTAGAAACGGATATCACTTTTATAGTACTCATGGTGTACTACCACTTGAGTACTAGTAGGTAGTGAGTGCATCACGTTATCAAATTACAAAGAGATGGGATCAGGGGATCAACCTGGGTAGCTCCTATGTAACTTATTATTACCTTCAGCTTTAGTTATTATTACCTTAAATTGTATTCGTTATTCCGAAATTGCCGCTATGGAACGTTGCAGTCTCCGGTTGGTTGGGCAACACATCACGCTGTCACATGTAGGAAATAACGTTCAAAATTCGAACGTAATACATCTCCAACTGCTGCGAATTGTTCTGTCATCTCCAGTGATGTTCTTCGAGACTGCAGAGCTGAACGCTATTTCGCACCGTATTAATGTATTTGGTTTCTAACAGGTGGTCTATGGGGGATGCGAAGAGGAAGGATGTCTTGGAAGTGAAATCCATGACTTTTGTGGAAGGACGCTGATTTTTATATGAAATTATATATGGAAGCGTGCATGATTAATAAAAAATGAGTTATAAAGCTTGCAAATAGCATTTTGATTTTCCTTCCGTGAAATGATCGCTCAAATGAAATTATTTAGGGGATGACAAGTTCATAGAAGGCATGCTATGCCCAGAAAGGTCATCCAAGGTCATTCTGGAGGAATATGCTGGGTTGACCTTGACAAGTGCACCAGCTTGATGCTGTGGCTATGCAACATCGAAATGCGTGAAATAATGACAAAGGGAAAAAATGAAGTCATAGACAAAAATGGCCAAAATATACCACGTCGAATGACGCCGAAGCCGGAGCGCAAACGTTTCTAGAAATGTTCACAGGAGATGACAAAAAATGAACCGTACATTATTCAGTCATGTCGGTCACGCTAAACGGTGATGTTCTACCTCCCTCCATTTCCCGCTGGTCGTGAGATAACTGTTTCAATGTGACATCCAGCCCGCTCCCGGGACGGCGGTGTTAAAAGTCCTCGCCCCAGTGAATCACCCCAGTGGCGTGGACCTGGTATTTATAGTAAGCATGTGTGTCACAAACATGTTTTGAAGCGCAGCCTTGTTTCCTGAAGCGGACTGGCAGGTATCTCTATTTGCAGCGCTAGACGTGGCGATGTGGACCAGCCTGCCGCCCGACCGGGCGCCACCTTCGCGGCCTTGTCACCGCCTGTCTTCGGCCTAGCCTGTCCCGGAGTTGACCGCTCGGCCAAGAACACCCCCCCCCCGCACAGATCCAAACGCAGAGGGGGCCGGCGGACGAGACATGTGGCGGTTCGTGCAGCACGCTCCGACGGTTCATAGATGCTGCCACTGCTTATCAGCGATCACTCACGATCAACAGTAAGTACCTAATGAGAGAGAGAGAGAGAGAGAGAGAGAGAGAGAGAGAGAGAGAGAGAGAGAGAGAGAGAGAGAGAGAGAGAGAGAGAGAGAGAGAGAGAGAGAGAGAGAGAGAGAGAGAGAGAGAGAGAGAGAGAAGAGGAAGAAGAGGAGAGAGAGAGAGAGAGAGAGAGAGAGAGAGAGAGAGGAGGAGAGAGAGAGAGAGAGAGAGAGAGAGAGAGAGAGAGAGAGAGAGAGAGAGAGAGAGAGAGAGAGAGAGAGAGAGAGAGAGAGAGAGAGAGAGAGAGAGAGAGAGAGAGAGAGAGGGAGAGAGAGTAGGGTGGTGGTGAGAGAGATAATGGGAAGAAGGAATTTGGTATAAATGCGAAGTGCGACTGCTTTTTGTCATGGGTCCAGGCGATCAACCAGGCTTTTTCGATGGCAGGGAGAAGATTCACCAGGACGGGTGCTATGATTAGGTGCATGAGATGATAATTAGGCAACTTTCAGCATTAGTCTTCAATGCTAACTAAGTTCATATTTAATTATCACTGTTTGAGATGATTACAATGTGTCCTGTCGGGAATAGATGGAATTTGATCTACTGTGCCGCGTAACTCAGCTGTACAACGGTACAGCATCCGGCAGGCTTGAATTCTTTCATTCTCTATGTGGTGTCACGCCATGGCTTCGCGTAAACATCAACCGTATGCTCCTTTTTGTAAGCACTACAGCCTGTTTCTGGTCATGTGTGCAGTGGCCACTAGACTACAACTGGACGGTAGGGGGTGGTGCTGTTGCATCGTTTCGACGTGATAGATGCCATTTATGCCCAGTGTCGAGATCACTCGGGACGTAGCTTCCAGACGGAAGCTATGAAAAAAATCAAAGGGAGTGACACACAGCTCTCGCCACTTGTCCTGTCATCAAGCCGAGCATATAAACCAGCTCGGTGTGGCTGCCAGTTCTCCGGTAAAATGCCAGGAGATCTGTGTGTGTGTGTGTGTGTGTGTGTCGTTGTGTTTGGCCAGCCTGCCACCTGTGGGTGATATCGGCTGTTTCTGGTGTGTGAGTGTGAGCAGAGAGTGGTAGGAGGATTAGATAGAGGATGGATAGATTGCTTGTGTGTAGAGCGATGTAGGAGTAGAGCCGGAGTAGTCTTGAAGAGTTGAGTTGATTCTGGTAGCTTGAAGGTGTAGAGATGTCCGAGAAGAGTCGTTTGAGAGCCGGAGATTAATTAGTCGAGAGAAGCTGTCAGTCCGGACGGTGCCAGATTGGGGTATGGGGTGTAGTGGGTGTGTTGGGGTCGGGTCATCGCCATATGTGAACATTTTAGGAACGTTTTTTGTAGTTATTTCTTGGATTTTTGTTTGTTTTGGTTTTTGTTTTGTTTTTTTTTTTTTTTTTTTTTTCCGGGGTTTGTTCGTTTTCCTTTCGTGTATCTTTCTGTCTGTTTTCCCGGTCTATTTTTTTCCTTTTTTCACCGTTGATCAATTAGGCGTGTCGTAGAGAGAAAGTGGAAGAGAAGCTCGTGTAATGTTGGATAGTCGTCGTTGAGAAGTGTAGTGATGTTTAGTGGAATGTTGCGTGTACTGCAGTAGTTTGTGATGTGTTGCCTTTCGTTGTTGTATTTAGTGCAATAGATGAATATGTGTTTGATGGTGAGTGTGCGTTGGCATGTTGTGCATTGTGGTCGTGGGCGTTGTAGTATGAGGTAGGAGTGTGTAAGTGCTGTGTGTCCGAGGCGTAGTCGTGTTAAAGTACGTTCTTTAAGTCTGGTGTGTTGGTTGATGGTGTGCCAGTGTTCGTGTTTGGGGTGTATTTCATGGAGTTGCGTTAGTGTTGTGTCCCATGTTTGTTGGATGTGCTTGTTAAGTGCCTGTTGTATTGTAGGGTAGTAGTCTGATTGTGAGAGTAGGCATGGTATGGTTTGTGTTAATGTTGTGTCTAGGTTTGCTTCAGTGTCTGCGTGTTCGTTGCCGTGTATGTTTGTGTGACTTGGTATCCATAGGAGAAGTGGTCTTTGTCGTGCGTTGAGTTTTTGTGTATGTAGAGTATTTTTGGGATGAGGGGGTGTTTGTGTTTGGTGTATGGTGTGATGCTTTGTAGTGCTGATTTGGCGTCAGTGGCTATGATGTTGTGTTCAATTTTGGTGTTGTAAATGGTGGAGTAAGCCGAAAAGATTGCGTATAATTCTGCTGTGTAGGTTGATGCTGTGTCGTGCAGACGGGCACGAAGGATGACCCGCGGCGGTGCTGCATTGGGGTACAGCACCGCCGCTGTGCCGTCTGCTGTCTATGTGATTTTGAACCATCTGTGTGGATGATGTTGTAATTTGCGTGTTGTGCTGTGAATTGGAAGAAGAGTTGGTGTATTTCTGCGTCGGTGTATGTGTGTTTTGGGTGGTCTATGAGGAAGTGTGTTGTGGGTGTTTCGTGTTTCCACCAGGCTGTGGGTGGTGGCAATGGTTTGGCAGTGGGTAGTGTAATGTGTAGTCTGTTTGCGTGTTGGTGGATGCGGCAGCCTATTGTAGTTTTGAGTGGTATTGTTGTCATGAGTTGGCGTACACGTCTGGTGCGCAGTTTTAGGGCCTGTGTACATGGGTGTTGTGGAATGAGTTGCGTTTTGTAGTGGTATCTTAATAGTGCTTGTGTGCGTCTGTGCTGTAATTCTGGTATGTCGTTGTATATGTGTAGTGCGAGGTATGGTGAGTTGATATAGGCTCCTGTGGCTATTTTTAAGCATTGGTGTTGTAGTCTGTCTATAATTTTGAGGTTTTATTTAGCAGCGTTTTCGAAGGAGATCTAAACAACATGCACTTATAAGTTGGGCTTCAGTGTCGTCCTGCGTGGCACAGTTGGTAAGCCGCGGATCTTTTATCCGAAGGCCCGGGTTCAAATTCAGCTACCGCCAAAGGGCTCCGGCGTATATGAGTGGGAAGAAATGTTGACCAATCCATGCCCTTCGAAGGAGAAAACACCGGACGACGGCCGGTCGAAGCAACTGGTCGAAATGTTGTGTTCAATTTAGCACATCTGACGACAATAGTCCGAATGACACTGTCTGGATTATTGTAATATTACTATAATATTACTCATCACCAACACTTAGACAAACTACAATTCCACTGGTCTCTGAATTCGCATTTGACCACTGAAATCCTCTGAATTCGGAAATTCTATTCGGAACACGGAAATTCGTAAATTCTGGAGGTGGTATAAGTTTAGGTGTAATCTTTCATACAATGCCCATAGGCGTAATATGCAATCCCGAAGTTAATATCGAATCTTCTTCATGTCTTCACCGTAGTTGCCAACCGTTTGCCAAGTCTAGCCAGCGTGTCCAAGTCTGTCTGGCAGGGCAGCACTAGGTTCCAGTCATTTCCCTGTCGGACCTCAGAGGGTGATGGGATTGTTGCATGATTCTTACGTTGTGAAATCGATTGAGGGGACAAATTGCTTTTTCTGACGGCCAAAGCGGCATCGAAAACTGTTTTTATTTAGTGCACGCCCACAGGCCCAGGCATTAAGTTTCGTTCTGCTTGAAGGGAAGGGGATGAATGATCGAGATTGTCAGTAGCCCCCTTAGCACATACAAAGTGACACCCACAGATTGTTGTGCGACGTCCGCAGAAGTAACAATGCCGGAGAAGAGTGACGATTACCGGGTGGTGGTGTTTGGTGCTGGCGCTGTGGGGAAGTCATCTCTGGTGCTGCGTTTCGTCAAGGGCAGCTTCCAGGACAGCTACATACCCACCATCGAGGACACTTACCGTCAGGTGAGTCTGACGGTGTTAATTGACAGGTGATATCCCTGTGCAGGTGTCACACGCCACATCATATGAACACTAATATCGTGTCACATTTGGACGCATCCATTACTGGCATACATTGCATGCATTACATACATTACTGGCTTAGTCGTTGATCTAACTCCTTTGGTAGCAGAAGGAATGGCGAAATCAAGGCCGAAGGTCTTCGCTTGCTATTTTTAGTCCTGCTGAGCAATGTTCGTAAACATAAATGACTCAGAATTATAATGATTTTGGTATACTAAACTCATATTTGGAGTATCTGGTTACACAGTAGGCGTCTTGAGAAAAGTGTTGATGGTGAATGTGAAGTACGAATGCGATTTACTTGGCGTTTTGGTATGTGATGTATTTCAGTGATATTTCTGATAGGATATGTATTGTAGCCAGAGGATATTTATTGTAGCCTCAGGCATTCAATTGATCTGCGCTAATCTTAACGAATAAAATTGCAGTGGAATCTGCATATATTGCGCTTGAAATTATTTTTTATTTGGAAATGTCACCTCTTTACAAGGTCTCAGAACTTCAAATACACCTCAGCTGATGAAATCCCGGCAGGATGAATTGTTTCGTACTCAAATAGATCTAGATTTGGATATAATTTGGTATTCCAGCATAAAGAATAGGTCAACATAATGAACATTTTGTAGCAAGACATAGCAACAAAATTATAGCAGGACATATAGTCATTTGCTCTATATCGTAAATGATTGAAAATGGGGCAGGGGAACGGGACCATGTTCTCTCTCCCTCCAAGGTTTCGGGAGTGTTAGCCAACCCGATGAACATTGCTGGGAAAATGGGCTCAAAGGCGAGTTGCTCTCATCCCATTTTTTTGGTACGTTCAAACGCCTTCGTCCTCATTAACATGATATCGAAGTTCCATATTTTACAATAGTGCCTATATTTCGCTTGACATTTCGAGTAGGCATGAATGTGTTTATAATTAGGTAGTAATGGATTGGACGCAGTGGACAGGTGGGTAGGGCGTTCTTCGTAATTGCTTTCGAGACAGTTCGTGTTGGGAGCATTGCCGATCGGCAGCACTTCCTCTCGGGTGCAGGTTCTAAGATGTGCTTTTTGCTGGATAATCCCAGTGGACTCTTTTGAAAATGAAAAAGTGTATCTTCATTCAAACGCTTAACACTCGCACCGGAGGGGAGCGAAATCCGCCTACCCTTCTATTTTTCGACGATATCTCATAAACCAGCAGGGATATTGTAACGAAATCTCGTGACCTGGTTCACAATTGATAAGCGCATCGTATGCAATAAACAATTTTGAAATCCGTTCGTAAATATAGGATTTGCGGGGTTCAAAATCGACCGACCGGCCGGCGGCACAGCCGCCGAGCGTTCAAGGTCACGAAACCCGCTGCGGTGCGGTGGAGCGGCAGTGTGGAGTGGCGATAGATTTTGACCTCATTTGACCCTGAAGGCATTGACCTAGTGTCATGAAATTTATACTAAAGCGAGTCAACTATAGCCGTAATCTACCTCCAAATTTTGTGCTTCTAGCTTCAGTAATTTCGAGATCTTGGTGGGGGGGGTCGAATCCGTCCTCCTCCGTCCTCCGGTGTGCGTTATGTCCGAGGCCCTGAGGCAGCGCGCGTGTTAATTTAAATAAGCCTGTGTTCGGCCACAAAACATTATGGTTGCGCAAGGTGCCGGAAAAGGCGCACAATCTTTCGTCAGCTTTGAAACAGTAAAGGATTTATTACTCAGCCACGTGTGCGAAGGACAAGTTTGGACAACTTCCTGCATGCTTTCTCTGGCATACACCTCGCTTGAAATGTTCCTACGCTGTACTTGTAGTGTTTCTGACCTGAGAACGCGATCGGATGACAGCCTGTCCGCTTATACTGACATGCACGCTGTCACTGACATACCAAAGGTGCAAGTGACAAAGGAACCAATTTCGCCCCCGGAATGTTGAGTAATTATTATTTTTTGTTTGTTCAGACACATCCTACACAATAAACCCGAAATATACCGGGGAGTTGCAAATGTGCCTTTGCTCATCATGCTTTCTGATATTTTTATGTTTCCACCAGATGATTCCTTAGTCTCGATCAAAACCTAGATTGAGTGATTAATTTCTGAATGCGAGTGATTCATTTCTGAGTGATCCTCTTGTGCAATATATGTATCACAATCGCGCTTCTGCAACGTGCAGCGTTGTGAGATACCCAATACTGATGGCCTCATGCGTGATTTCTTTATACATTTGGGATAAAATTATGCTTCTTCGTGGTATGCCCATCAGCCATACATTGCAATGGTTACCACTGCCACATACATCACATAATTGCATGCAAGATGGACCTGGAAATGTAAGTCTTACCCAGCTTGTAAGCTATGCTTTCAGTGGAGCTTGACCGTTATATGTGCGTACATTTCAAGGTGATTAGCTGCAACAAGAACATCTGTACTCTACAAATAACCGACACAACTGGAAGCCACCAGTTCCCGGCCATGCAGCGGCTGTCCATCTCCAAAGGGCATGCCTTCATCCTGGTCTACTCGATAACGTCTCGACAGAGTCTGCAAGAAATCAGGTTCGGATACCAGCAGGTCAGACCAAAGATTTAAACCTAGAATGTTCAGAAGGTAGAATGTTCGTGTGACCATTTTTCCGTGACGTTGCAGACTCCCATTGGTGGCAAACACATTCAGCCAGCAAAGACAGTGGCCTGGGCTTATCTGCCCTCCTCAGATCACCTCTTTTCTACCCTCAATAAACATCCTTCCCTTGAAATGATCGAAATGAAATGATCCCCTCGAAGTCCGGAGGTATCCTGGGAGCTAATGCTGTATGTAAAAAATTAACAGTCGCACATCCTGCCCATCTGCAGATAGACCGGGCAGTGGCGTGCCGTACATATTTTTCCTCTCCTCACGGCACCAATTATACGTGCTACACAACAGATATGCCCGTCGTGCCGCCCGGAGCATGTGTCTCAAGTGTGGCAGATGGCTGTGTAGTATATACGGGCGGTTTGCCAACGGTGGTATGTGCCAGTTTTTGTGTGACTGTAGTGTGGACGATCTTTGTCTGATGTGTGCGGACGAGTGACGGTGCGATATGTTTGTCTCACCAGCTCGATCTTCGATATGATCCGGGAGGTAAAGGGAGATCTGCAGGACATCCCAGTCATTCTGGTCGGCAACAAGTGCGATGAGAACGACAAGCGCGAAGTACCACAAGCCGAGGGAGAAGCTCAGGTACAGTGGTATGTCAGGTTCATGCAACACTATCAGCAGAGTCAAAGTTGATAAAAAGTTAATATTCACAAGCAATTTCGATATAATTTTCATTGGCATGGCATGAACAATTATGAAGATCATTCCGATACCCCGATCATCAATACGCGGGCTAATCGATCAATGTGAGGATTTCACAAATTCGGCAGCAGATGGAACATTTTTGCAGTGGCCTGGGAGATGCAGAAGTTCCCGTTCTTGATCGGCAGGAATACAGTTACCATTCGCGTCAGAATGGCATTGTCGGTGTGTTACCTTAGACAGTGTAAATTCGGTTCAGAAAGCAGTTTCGTTTTCAGTGGAACATCCATACAGCTTGAACCTATGTAGCCATTACCATATTAGACTGATAAGATAAGATGTCATTGCCTACCATGATGAAGCACTACGCCGAATGATAACAGAGGGTACAATTGATTTTAGCTTATTACATAAGAACCACGTGGCACAAATAGCAATTTCTCAATAATGACACGAGGAACACTTCTCGCTCACAGTATTGTGCCACTTGTTCTGAAAATGCAACGGTTCTGTCTGGGTGGTGTCCACTTAGTTTAATGTACAGCACTGGATCTGTTTGAGTTACGTGCTGAGCTCCAAAACATATGGTTACATGGCTGCGTTGCTTGAGTGTTCCGACCTGTCATTGTTGAGCGTACCGACTGTGGCGACAATGGAGGTGGCCGCTCCTCCTCTGTACCGGAGCTCTGCACCCCCGCTTCTGTCGGCAGGCGAAGCTGTGGAGGTGCAGCTTCCTGGAGACGTCCGCCAAGAACAACATCAACATCAGCCAGCTGTTCCAGGACCTGCTGAACCTGGACAAGACGCGCACGATGACCGTGCACCTGGACGGCCGCGGGCGGTCGCCGATGGCCTCGCTGAAGCTCAAGGAGAAGTGTCTGCTGATGTAACGGCCGTCTCGGCCCCGCTCGCGTGGCGTTGAAGCGGCCCGCACGGCGCTGCCGTAGTCCAGATGGTGCCAGCATCGCGGGGTGGCGCCGGCGGCGTCGCTCCAGCTGTCGGGCGGTGTCGCGCGCGCTGCTGCAGACACTGTACAAAGTGGCCGTGCATGCAGCTTCCTGCAGCCAGTGGCAAACCATGCTCATGATTGGAGGGCACGCCGACGAGGGGTGTGTGTCTCTGTTGGCGCTCGTGGGCGTGGCGTGGTGATCATCTGGACTGTCAGCAGCAGGAGGGGAAGACGCTACCGCGTGTCTCCGTGGCGTAGGGAACATCTGGACTGTCAGAGGTACTTGGGTACATAATCTGACTGTAGAGAGAAGGAGCTAGGTGTCTCCGTGGCGTGTCAACATCTGGACTGTCAGCAGCGGGAGAGGAGGAGGCTACGGTGTCTCCGTGGCGTGGTCAACATCTGGACTGTCAGCAGCGGGAGAGGAGGAGGCTACGGCATGTCTCCGTGGCGTGGTCAACATTGGACTGTCAGCAGCAGGAGGGGAAGACGCTACCGCGTGTCTCCGTGGCGTAGGGAACATCTGGACTGTCAGCAGCGGGAGAGGAGGAGGCTACGGCATGTCTCCGTGGCGTGGTCAACATCTGGACTGTCAGCAGCGGGAGAGGAGGAGGCTACGGCATGTCTCCGTGGCGTGGTCAACATCTGGACTGTCAGCAGCGGGAGAGGAGGAGGCTACGGCGTGTCTCCGTGGCGTGGTCAACATCTGGACTGTCAGCAGCGGGAGAGGAGGAGGCTACGGGATGTCTCCGTGGCGTGGTCAACATCTGGACTGTCAGCAGCGGGAGAGGAGGAGGCTACGGCGTGTCTCCGTGGCGTGGTCAACATCTGGACTGTCAGCAGCGGGAGAGGAGGAGGCTACGGCATGTCTCCGTGGCGTGGTCAACATCTGGACTGTCAGCAGCGGGAGAGGAGGAGGCTACGGCGTGTCTCCGTGGCGTGGTCAACATCTGGACTGTCAGCAGCGGGAGAGGAGGAGGCTACGGCATGTCTCCGTGGCGTGGTCAACATCTGGACTGTCAGCAGCGGGAGAGGAGGAGGCTACGGCGTGTCTCCGTGGCGTGGTCAACATCTGGACTGTCAGCAGCGGGAGAGGAGGACGCTACGGCGTGTCTCCGTGGCGTGGTCAACATCTGGACTGTCAGCAGCGGGAGAGGAGGAGGCTACGGCGTGTCTCCGTGGCGTGGTCAACATCTGGACTGTCAGCAGCAGGAGAGGAGGACGCTACGGCGTGTCTCCGCTTCGCAGCCGCTCAGCGGTCTCATGGCAATATGGCGCCGCGGCTGTTAGCATCAGAGCAAATAGCAATAGCAGCTGCGGTTCTGCCTTCTGCATTGTCGTGTTTCTACATTGCTGCCCCAGTGTAGGCGTCAAGTAATTTATCGTGCCATAATGGGAAGCCGATAGCGGTTCCGGGAACTCTGGGCCGGATGCTGGCAAGGCTTTGGTTCCTCGGGTCGCCGCGGCGATCGGAGGCGGTCTCAGGTGGTCCACTAGGGAGACATTCTGAGGACGCTTGTATTGGCGTAAGGTAGTCGTCAGTGACTTCAAGCTTCTTAGGGCACCGCGGATGGTCTCGGCGGTTTGTGGCGGTCTGGGGAGACCTCGTGTGGTCTAGAAAGGTCTCGGATTGTTCGAGGAAACACAAGGTGGTCTGGCACGGTTCTGGGTAGGCTTGGGTGACTGAGTTGTCTGGGACATCTATTGCAAAGGGATGAAATCGTTTAAGTAAAAGGTCACCAAAGCAGCGTTATTCTCGAAAATTTCAGCTTCATCATGGCCCAGTTTAATGAAATAGCTGATTGGCACGAACCATCAATTGTGGGCCAGGGAGCAAGCAGGATTTCCTTACGGTAGGAGCTAGACTCAAAACAACCAAATCATATTGAGACCGCTTTCGGCGTGCTTCGTGCACTGAAAATGTCTGGATTGGTGGGGGAAGAAGAAAAGCTATACATTTCTTGATTCATCTGTATATTATTATTATTATTATTGTTACTATTATTTGATAATGGGGCCCCTTGACTTATGATTATGGATATATCCGAACAGCAAGAAATTTATCAAAAAGCCAGGCTGAGCTGCAAGGCTTCAACTTTTAGCAGACTTTCTTGCGTTTGAGAATGATAACACGGATAACCTTTTTGCCCATTTAGACTGCAAATGCGATGTGAGTGCAGCTGAGACCCGACATCGACGGGCACACCCCGGACCGAGACTTCTCTTCTCTTGCGTTTTCCAGCGCCGCCAGCGTAGCCCGTCTCGTGCCGTCTCGTCATCTGTGGAGCGGCCACGCCACGCGTGGCCGCGGCGGTTAGAGCTCGCGTCACGTCACGTCTCGTCTACTGTTGGTCTGTCACGTGGTGGATAGTGGTGGGTAGTGCTGTGTCACGTGCTCAGTGGTGGGTAGACTCAGTGCTGGCATGGCGCCCGTGAGCACCGCCGCCGGCCGGTGTTCACGTCACGTCATTCTCGACGACCGGTGTTCACGTCACGTCATTCTCGACGACCGGTGTTCACTTCACGTCCTCTGCGTTGGGTTCGGCTGGCGTGACGTCATTGGGCAGCCAGCTGACGGACGGCCGGTCGCTTTTTATCTTGTCTGTGGATTTGCATAGTGTTGTTGACAAATCAGTTCGCTGTGCCATATGAACGTCTTACTTCGTCGCTGCAGATGCCGATTGGGAAGCGCGAATTTCTCATTCGTGTCGTGTTGCCGTGTTTGCGCACACTTTGAAGACGATTGATATTTTGCCGACGTTAGCACCGGAAGAGCATCGAAGAAGTTGTGTGAGTTGTTGAATTTGAATTGATTTGCTTTAAGGCTGTGCAAGGCAAATTTCCAAAAACTTGCCAAACTATCTTAGGTTGGCGTGTAAGCTTCCTGCTCACATTATTATGTGAATGCATCTGCGAAGCGATGCATTCACTACAGAATAACAGAAGAATTCATTACATTTACTGCGATATTTTTATGTTCATAGGTAATGGCACCTTAAGTAACCAACGAGCTATCTGCTTGCACGCATGCGAATGCGGGCATGCAGAACGAAAATGTGCACAAATATGTTTATATCCTGTCATGTTATGGCATTCACCTGCTTGTGGGTGTGTTGTTACTGTTTTATCTCAAACAGATGATTCACCTGTTACAATTATAAATGGTGTTTTTCTAGATTGTTACGTCTGAGATAATTCGATATTCCGCTTTTCCCGCTCACTGTTGCCACTTCACGGGCCATTGACGTTGGAGCAGTGCATAAGGAGCACCTCGTCATTTCCGGCAAGAATGTACTCGCCGAGCACATGGCACACAGAGTGATAAAATAACCTCATGGTCTTGCCAGTGGCATAGCCAAGGGGGCGAAGGGGGTAGCCGGCCCCTCTGGAGGATCGGAGGCGGCTCTCCAGGAAGCCGCCTTGAGGGCCTCTCAAGGCATCAGTGAAAGGGGCCCGTAGCTGCCCCCTGGGTCGACGTAAAGTGTCCATGGGCCGACGTCAAGAGTCCCTGGGTCGACGTGAATGGCCCCTGGACCGATAGAAGGGGCCCCGGGCTGGCGGAAAGGTTTCCGGGCCGATGAAGAGGGCCCCGAGTTAACAAAGAGTACCCTCGGGGAGATGCTTTGCTGGGCTAACGTGAAGAGCTCCTAGATAGACGGAGGGGGCCTCGGATAGTTTGAAGGGCACCGGGCTGACGGAGAGTGTCCCGAACCAATATGAAGGGCCCCTGGCTGACGACGGAGCCCAAGCCGAAGAAATGACCCCTGAACTGATGGACAGGGCTCAAGCATTTGAAAATGGGCACCCGGCTTGCGGGAAAAGACCCTGGGTCGTCAAGGAGGGTCCTTGATAGGAAGGAGGGGGTACTAATTGCCGGAGAGGATATTGGGCCGTCAGAAAAAGCCCTTGGGCCTGCGGATGAGCTCAAGCCGTTCAAGGGCCCTTGGCCTGATGGAGAGGACCCAAGGTATTGAAAAAGGGCCTCGGGCCTGACAGAGGAGGCCCTGGATCGCTAACGCGTGCCCCTGTGTCGACAGAGAGGACCCTCAGCCGAGGGAGAACTCCGGGCCGTCGGAGAGGGTCCAGGGCCGGTATGAAGGGCCCCTGGGCCGATGGGGCCGAAACCGCACAGGGGACCCCTTGCGTGATAGAGGTGGCCCAATGTTTTAGAGAGAGGTCTCCGGCCGGGAGAAAAGTGTCCTGAGCCGTGAAAGAGGGTGCCTGAGCCGACGGATGGGGACCCGGGTCGGACGTGTAGAGCCACTGGTTCCGAGTTGGCTCACGCTGATGGACAGGGACTGAGAGCTGACAGCGGGCCTCAGGCCGATAAAGAGGCCCCCGAGCTACGGAGATAATCCGGACAGAAATGGAGGGTTTCCGGCGCTACGCAAAGAGCCTCTAAGCCCATGGACGGGCCCTGGGCCGTTAAAAAGCAGTTACGTTTCCAAGATGTGAAGGAGCACCCGCTCCCTGACGAGTCCGATGGGCCCTCCAGGCGACCGCCATGAGGAGCAGGAAATGTACCGATCGAGGAAATGTAAACGCGTTTAACAGTTTGTGTGGAAAGGGCCCTTGAGAACTGAAGACGTTCACCCTGAAGACTGGCAAGGACCGTGAAGACAAAGAGGGCCCGCCCGAGAGATGGAATGTCCATGCCAGCTGGAAAAAAGCAGTGTCAGTTGGAATGAGCCCCTAACAGCTGAAGAATAAGCAGGGCGCCTGAGGGCCTGAGAGGCCTGGAATGCTCTTTGGGTTTGTAAGGGCACTGAGAGATGAACAGGACCCCTAAGAGCTGAACAGTTCTAGTGAGGACCAATCTCAGATCCAAAATGTCCCAGATATGAGAGCTAGGCAGGACTATTGAGGACTGTGATGGGCCCCTAAAAGCAGGAAAGGGCCCTGAGGGATGAAGAGCATCTCGTGAGAGTCAGAGGACTGAACTGGGATTCTCCTGAGGTTGAGAGCGGTGCCTAGTTGATGAACAAGGTCACATAAGAAATACAAAATAAATCCCTGTTTGCCGGCGATTGTTGCGAGGAATACCAAGGGCCAGCCTCAGAGCCCAAATGTTCTTGAAACCACAAGAGCTGTTGAGAACTAGGAAAGGATCTGAGCAGGTTGAGGGGGCACTTGAGGGCTAACAGAGTCCCCTGAGAACTAAGGAGAGTCCCTAAGACTAGCGATGGTTGTGAGGAATACTGACGGCTTTCGGCATAGCTGGAAAGCTATTGAAGCTAGAAAGGCTGCCAAAGACTGGGAAGGGTCCTTAACAGCTGGACAGGACCCCTGACGATTGAAAATGGTCACTGAGCGCTAGGGAGGATGACTTGGATGTCCAAGAGGCTTGGAAGGGGTGCCTATGAAAATGACGGGCCCACTGAGATCCAAAGGGAGTCCCTAAGAGCTAGTGATGGCTATGAGGAATACTGCGACTTACGAGCTGGTTTCAGAGCTAGAATGTCCTTGCTAGCTCGAAAGGCTGTCAAGGACCGGGGAGGTCCCCCGAGAGCTAGAGCGAGCCGGAGTGTGATACTCCTGAGGTTTTGGAGGAACACTGAGGGATGAGCAGAGCCACCTGAGAGCTAAGGAGAGTTCCCAAAGCTGGCGATGTTTGCTAGAAATTGTAAGGCCTGTTTCGGAGCTCTAGGATTCCCCTGAAAGCTAGACAGGTTTGTCGAGGACTGGGAATAACCCATGCAAGTTGGTGATGGCTCTTGAAGGATGACTAGATCCCTGGGAGCCAGGACTGGGATGTTCCTGAGCTTTGGGATGCGCACCTGAATGTAACGAAGTTCTTTTCCTCCCCAGCGCTTATTAGTCATTTCGCGCATGTCTGGGGCAGACTTCTTTGGCAAGTGATAGAACTAGTCGACCTCGACGTTGACGATAAACCCCGGGTATAAATTAAATAGCTCTCTGTTCCGCAATTCCAAGAGCTCAGATTCAAACGTCTCTTGACAGGCACCTTAAATCCCGCACTTATATTTGCGTAATTAAGTAGCAGAAATATGGCGACAAAATTCGGATTCAATAGTGCGGCAGTTAGACCAAACTTAATACATTAATGCTTTTCAAAAGCGCACCACGTCAATCGAGCTCGACACGACAATTCATACGACCATCCCACATCTTCATACAGCTTGTCATACAAAAGTCGCATCCTCATGCATCAGTACATTGGGTCATCATACATCTCAATGCTTCACATACATCTCAACAGTCACGGGGCCACAGTACATCTTGTTAAACATCAGCCACCTCTTCACTTCTGCTCATTCTCCGGTCGCACATTCAAATATTCAAGAGACCACAGCGTTCCCATACAATTCAGTTTCCATACCGACCGGTCTTGAAGTACTCTACGACTCCCTCTCATAAGCTTACATCTTCACGAACAGACAAACAGTGACTCTCAGTCAGAGTCCCAGAGACATACCTCTGACGACTGGCCTGACGTCCAGTCGCCTTCGCCGGAGGGCCAAGCCCCCAACCGCTCGCGTCGACAGCTCGATGACAAGTCACCGGGGGAGCCCTCGGCTCTCCACCAGGTAAACGCGACGGCCAACGCCCAATCATGTGGCCCAACCCGCGACACGTCCCACGCGAGAGCGTCGGCCGCACGGCTCTGAACCATCGAGAACAATGCCCGTGCCCGGTGAACTGTACTGCACCGGGCGGGCGCGCCGTCTCTCAGACATCAGAGACAGTCTCAGAGCTCTGGTTGCAACCAGAACTCGACCGACTCGTGGGAACTTATGCTGTTTTCGGCACAATTCTGCGGCACCGCGCCGCGGCCTGGCGTCTGACACCAGAGCTGCTGAGCTCAGCGTGCACACAGGCAGCTGGCATCTGACATCCACAGACCCAAGTCATGGGGTATTATTCACCCAGCAGTCCACCAATATCATATGTTACCATTACATTCAGCATCCTTACACACATTCAAGACACACCTGCAATCACAGATTCACACCTCACATGACGAACACACCTAACATCACATACTCACCTGACGTCACAGACATATCTGATATCACAGACGCATTCGACATCATACACACTTGACATCACAGATGCACTGACACACCTAACATTGGCCACAGGGTATGACATCTGTCATACCTGTCATCCCACTGTCGTACTACTCATACATTGCGCCCGTTGGTTCCCAGAATATAATCACTGACATACACCACTCAAGACAAGTCACATTCACGTCACCCACTGACATTCACATTCGCCTCACCCCAGACATTTCATCATCTGAAGACGGCGGCGGCCCTGCATCGAGGTCACGTCGTCAGACGGCGGCAGTACCCATCCCCTGATATCTGTGCACCTCGGCCGGAAATTGGGGAGGGGAACAATAGCCGTTGGCCTCGCCGGCGGTCGGTCGGTGCCAACTAAGCAGCACGGCAGATCGGCGCCGCTCAAGGCCCGGCCCGGTATGATTCCTGTCGCGACATGAGTGGGGAGGGTAGGGGCTACATTTCTGAAATCAAAGGGCCCCCACAACCAGCTTCGCTACATGAAGGATCGGGGACCCTGAGAGCGTCCTTGAAAACTGCCGATGGGTGCGAGGAATACTGAGGTCCAGCTTTAGAGATAAGATATCCTTGAGAGCTATGCATCCTGCCGAGGACTGGGAAGGTCAGCCACCACCACCTCAACGTCGGCGGCTGCCCCTGTGGCAACGGCTGCTCCAACGGCTACAGCCGTCCTGGCGGTGATGACCGCCCAACCGGCCACAACTGTCCCAATGGCCTGACCACAGCCGCTCCAGCAACTACGGTCGCTCCAGCGATGGCAAAACAGACAGCCTGGCGATAGCTGTGATGACGGCCGCTACAGCGGTGCCAGTTGCTTCGCAGTGGACCGGGGTGACACCGGTTAAGCAAAAAGAAAGAAAAAATCATTTGCGGGATGCTATGTACTGGGCATAGCTGGTCAGGCATGCTACTAGTCCTTTCTCTTTCTCTTCAAATCTTGCACTTATTTTTCCCTACTGGCATACAAGCCTCATTTTGAGAAAGTATGACAGTGTTGTAAAGGTGCAACCATGTGGGCCTCGCCCTCAATCATAAATACCCTCCCTATTATGCTATGTCTGAACGTAGCGGATAACAGAAAGAAGCAATTGTGTCCATGTAGATGAGCACTCGCGTATTTACTCAAGCTAATAATAGTCATGCCTCCATTAAAGATATGTTAACTTCCCTTCGTTTTCCGTATTAGGCTTTCTTTTTTTGGTTGTTGTCCGCAGCTAAATGTTTTTTCCTGGACTTTACCGGACTGATGAACCTTGATTGCAGGTCTCGCATATGCCACTCTAGCGCGGAGTGCCTTATTTTCACACGTATTTAACCATCTTTGCTTAATATACATATATATATAGACCCTTCGAAACTAAAGTGACCGAAATTCGAGGAGTTTCGGAATTATGTGTGGTGGGGTCGGAAGGTAGGGGCCCTCTTCAGGTGTTCTTTAGTGGCCTAAGTCCCCTCCATTGGCTTTGATGCCCCTCACGTATCATCGAGAACCCTCCACTTCGGCCCGGACCATCTTCGCGGCTCGGGATCCTCGTCATCGGCCTGGGGCTTCCTGTCAGCCCTGGGTCCATCTCCATCAGCGTGATCAAAAACCGACCCAGTGGCTCTGCACGTTCGACTCGGGCTCCCTTTGTCAGCTCAGGGTCACTTTCAAGGCTCAGGACACTTTCCGTTCTACCGGAAGGCCCTTTTTCACAGCTTGGGCCTTCTCAATCACGCTAGGGGCCCCTGTGGGGTTTCGGAATCCTCTGTCGGTCCGGGGGCCATTTCTACCGGCTCGGGCCCTCTACGATGGTCCGGGGGCCTACCGCTGCTATGGGTTCTTTCCATCGGCTCAGGGGACCTCCTTAGCGATCCATAGCCTTCTCTGCCAGGCCGGAGGTCCTCTTTCAACAACTTGAACTCCCCCATCAGGGCAGGGCCCTTGTAGGACGTGGGTCCCATCGGTTGGTCAAGGGGCCCTTTCTGACGGCCCGAATTCATCTCCGGCAACTAGGACCCCCTCCGTCGTCTCAGGCCTCTCTTTACCGTCCCATAACATTTTCCGTGAGGCCGGAGGTCCCTTTTCAAAAGTTTGG
>JAOTOM010001036.1:40000-45000 GCA_034440615.1 Ashinkailepas kermadecensis
AGAGGGTGTGAGTTGGAGGCAGACATGTACCTGGGTTCGGTTTGTCTCCGGTTTTGGCCGTGGCTTGGCGCTTGAGGTAAGCGTGATAGAATGGAGATTATGGGTTTAATGTAGAGCGGATACAGCTTGAATCAGGCGTGAATCCAGCCGAACTCGGCATAACTGGTTCAAGTCTCATTGCCCTCCGATGTAATATGCGACCCTGGACTGATCCCTGTGCATCGTGTCTGTAGCGAATTGGGTGTACCGCTGGAACATGCCTCGTATATATGCATTGTATTGTCCGCTTTGTCTTCACATTTGTGACTGCTTTCGCATTCGTGTTTGACACAATATAGCGACTTCACGGAATGCAGTCTTTTCGTTCGCTTGGCAACATATATATATATATATATATATATATATATATATATATATATATATATATATATATATATAAACATACATAGCTTAACAACTAAGGGCAATGACGATAATGAATGTGCACTCACCTTCCCGATTCTGGATGGTATCATTGCTTTTCAGATATGCTGAACCTTGATACCAGGACAGACCGATTCTTTCTGGGACCTCGATTTGGCAAGCGAAACCTGGACCCATCCAGCAAGGAAAGTAAGCTCCAAAGCAAATGTTCCCGTCTACTGCACGTCTGTTGATTAGATCGGCACCTATTTCTCTTATTGTGCACTTCTATTGATGAAGCTATGTTGCATACACGTGTGAGCAGACTGTGATAGATATTGATGTGGAGTTATTGACTGGATCTGGATCTGTGATGATCTGTGATCTGGAGTTATTGACATAACTCCAGATTTGACGCGAATAGGAAACTCAATGGGTAGAAAACGCCCAATATTTTTATTGATTTGTTTTTTCAGCTCATAAAGTGCCTCTCATATTCGAATAATCACCGTGTGTAAGGCACACTCACATGTCAAAGAGGGCGCTACACTGGACTGATGGTTCTCAGATGCTATGGAACAAAATCGATAGTTTCAAAATATATGAAGGACATCAGATTGAAACATTATTTATCGGTTCTTTTCCTTTGAAATAGTTTCATGAATGATAAATAAACGAAGATCCGAACAGATATTCTGTGCAATAATGGTGAGGTGAGAAAGCCATTGGTATTACGAAGTGGAACAGTGGACTAAGCTTTGTGCATAGTAATATGATTTGATTTATGATTTGGGCTTAGGGGCACATCAGCTGCAACTGGTTATGTAGCGACCGCATATAAATATGAAGTATCCTAGCGCAACAATGAACCAAGCGACTTTTATTTGATTACTTTGCGGAGGTACGATAGTTTATCGTAGCGTTGGCAGAGTTTTACCGAGAGATCCCTGCACCTGCCAAGACCATTGCTTCAATTTTTTACGTCGCGAGTTGACGCCGCGCGCTGTTGATTAAAAATGTATTGCAGTTTTGGGCAAGCATGGTTGTTGCTTGTTAGATATAAATATCTCCATCAGCATAAATTCACTGAATGCTTTTTTGTTGGGGGGGTAGAGTATTTAACTGGGCTTCCGGGGCTGAGATCTTCTTTGCAAGATATTGTATTACGCTTGTGTTTGTCTATTACCGCAACAACCATAGTTGCGTTCTTAATGCCACTTTTCCCGGTGTTTACCGAGACATTCAGTGAACTCCACCAAATACTCTGTAGTCTCAACCATCTTTACCTATCTTTTTTTGTGTTCCGAAGTCACCGAACCCAACCTGACGAGCTTTGTGCCGTTCTCGCAACCGAAAAAAAACGGGTAAAGAAACGCTATGCTGTCCTGATCAGTTAATTGGGTTATCATTTCCAAGTTTGTCTATTTTCACAGCTCTTCCTTCTCATCAGACGTCAGCGCTTCCGTTTTATTTGGATTTGCCTTTTGTCATTTGCCCTTTGTCCCTTTGCCCTATTGGCGTTGGTTTTCGAGCTTTGCCTATTTTATGTCCCGCGTTCATGATAAATACTCACTTGTCTGAGCACAATACTTATATTTATTTCCACTTAAATATGCTGTACTTAACTTGAGCTTGTGAAATATTCCTTTCGATTTTTCCATCATGTGATCATAATAAACTCGAAAATAACTGCGTCTGAGATTTCGGGATGCAGGTGAACGATGCCTACCTGTTAATTTGTGTCACATTGTCGCTTCCTTTATTAGTCTTGGCACCCAATATCTTGCTTTCTTCTCTGTGGACGAATTTTGAAGTATTCTTAAGTAGTCCTGCAAGACTTCCTCGATATAATTGGTAGACGGAAGTTACTGTCAAGAATCGCTTCAGCATGCAAAATAATCAATCACAAATTGGAATGACATCAACTACTGACTTTAGCAGCTGTTTGTTGTTGCGAAGGTCCATGATGTCAAGCTTGTCCGCTTGCTGTCGCGGAAAGTCTTCAGCATAAGAGCGCTGCCAGTCCATGTAATTCAGCAGGGAGTAACCCATGGAAGCTAGTGCCTCAGAAGTGGACAATCAGAAGCAGATGCCATAGGATGTCCAACAGGGCCTGACCCTGGCTACCTATCGGCAGCAAACGAGGGCAGCGTGCAAGCCATGCCGTACATGCTCAGTGACGGCTTCTCCTTCACTTGTATGGCCGTCGAGTGGGGAAACTTCTACCGATGTCAGCCGTGAGTGGAGCCCCTTCTTCTTGTTCCTTGTATTTTTATTGTTCCTTTAGCACACCAAGAGGCACTTTGTTGCAAGAAGGGTGACATGTATTGAGGCGACAAGAACCCCGTGAAGAGCGTAACAAGTTCCACTTCTGGATGCGTCCTCTCTTTAGATACACCTACGTAGACTCATTAGTACATGTGCTGCACAGTGCAAAAGACGTCAGATCCTCGCGGGCAGTGAAACACGTGAATTATGGAATGAAAGGAAGCAACGTGCAGCGAGATGAGAACGGGGAGGGAAAATTCCGAAATACTCAGGGTAGGTGGAGGTTCAGATGAAACCACAGACTAGTGGTGCATGCCATCACAAGTCAGATCATCACATATCAATCGAGGCCAAACACCAAAGCCTGTCACATTCCAGGCGGGTTTGACACCGGGTTTGATTTGGTTCGCCCCAGGTAATCCAGATCCTGATTTATGGCAATATCCTGACATGGAACGTTTAAAATAACGTCAAGCTCCATAATAGCCCAATGAAACCATGTATTATTCAGGGAACGGATTTCGCACCTGCACCGCACAGCTCATGTCGATAGTGAGTTGGACATACGCGTGGCACCTGTTTGGACACCCACTCCGCGGAGAGTTGCGTCAGTGCGCGCTATGATGCCCTGGTTCCTTTCCCTCGATTAATTGCTAAGCACAGCAGCTTGCAGGTTCCATTACTTATGCTACAGCTACACATTAAACTATAAAGAAGCTTGATATTTATAACTTGGTCGGCCACTTCGGAAGAAATTCGGGAAATATTTTAACTTTAATTTTACGCTTCCGATCAGACTCTGCATGCCAATGAGCCGAGTTAAAACGACTTCACGAAATTACAAAATTATACTTAGATTCCTCAAGTTATCACACGATCCCGCAGGTTTCTGCGCCATTCGCCCTCTCCTCGCGGGAACCGGCGATACGGCATAATTTTTTTACTAGATGTTGCTGGCTATGGGATGAGAACACAGAGGTTTTGGCTGAGCGAGAAAGCACAAGCATCTCGCGACTGATCTTCGAGTGCCAACTTCATCCAAGCCTTTCTCAGTGGGAGGGGGGGGGGGGGGAAGCAAGAGTGACATGAATCATGATCCATGCCTTAAAAACCTATCATTCTATCCTTATTTTTGTTCTCTATTCTCTTGCACTACAAAACGTTTAACCAGCTGGAAACAGTGCAGATATTGGCTTGATTTTTTTAACCAATGCACACAATAAGGACTAGAAGTAGCTAGCCTAATATTCAAATATAGTATACGCAAACATTGCACAATAAGGACCCGAAGTAACTAACTTAGTATTCAAGTATAATACGGGTACACATTGCACAGTAAAGGCCAGTTTACTTGAGGCATAACTTCGCAGAACTATGACAGAGCAAATGCCTACTCTACCATGATTCCACCTTGTGTAAATATGCCTTAATGTTGAACCCAATATTCCATGATGGAAAGGAGATTTGAGCTTAAGGAAGTATATATGGAAGAACCTTGAAATGTAGAGATGGTGCTGATTATTCATTGTGTGGAATGCTGTGCAGCTTTGCTATTGTTTGTTTCCTTAATAAATCAAGATCTCTTCATTCTTAAAATGCCCCCCCCATTTTCGCTTGCTGTGCCTTTTCGTGTGCCATTGTCCAGCTTGCCGTGTCATGTGCCGTGTCATGTGCCGTGTCATGTGCCGTGTCATGTGCCGTGTCATGTGCCGTGTCATGTGCCGTGTCATGTGCCGTGTCATGTGCCGTGTCATGTGCCGTGTCATGTGCCGTGTCATGTGCCGTGTCATGTGCCGTGTCATGTGCCGTGTCATGTGCCGTGTCATGTGCCGTGTCATGTGCCGTGTCATGTGCCGTGTCATGTGCCGTGTCATGTGCCTGTCATGTGCCGTGTCATGTGCCGTGTCATGTGCCGTGTCAGTGCCGGTCAGTGCCGTGTCATGTGCCGTGTCATGTGCCGGTCATGTGCCGGTCATGTGCCGTGTCATGTGCCGTGTCATGTGCCGTGTCATGTGCCGTGTCATGTGCCGTGTCATGTGCCGTGTCATGTGCCGTGTCATGTGCCGTGTCATGTGCCGTGTCATGTGCCGTCATGCCGTGTCATGTGCCGTGTCAGTGCCGTGTCATGTGCCGTGTCATGTGCCGTGTCATGTGCCGTGTCATGTGCCGTGTCATGTGCCGTGTCATGTGCCGTGTCATGTGCCGTGTCATGTGCCGTGTCATGTGCCGTGTCATGTGCCGTGTCATGTGCCGTGTCATGTGCCGTGTCATGTGCCGTGTCATGTGCCGTGTCATGTGCCGTGTCGTGCCGGAATTCGTTATGCCCATGC
>JAOTOM010001036.1:50000-55936 GCA_034440615.1 Ashinkailepas kermadecensis
TGGCATAACACCCATGGTAAAAAAAAATTACGGCAGTCAGCTAGAGCTGGGCTGTGCAGATGGCCATTTGTGCAGGTGGAGCAGAGGGCCCCGGAAATTGTGTCGCTCTTTGTAAACGATTGTGTGTTGTGTAGGGAGAGGTTGTCGCATTCACTTAAAGACGTGAGACTCAATCAGGCTACCGGTATCTTTCGCTGCGCTGCCAGGGGGCATATCTGTTCCGTGAGCGGGAAAGCCGGAAGTATGGAATGTGCTCTGAATTTTTCTGACTCAGTTTTCGGGTCATAGCTCGGCACTGGGGTGGGTGGGACAATATGTTGTATTCGTTGATGGCATTGGTAACATGATTATTATGAGTGAAGTGTTCGTAGCAAAGCTAATTCAGACCTGCCGATGTCAGCAATGCAGCCAGCTGACTGTTATCACCACCAGCCGTTTGCACCAGAGCAGAGGGTGCGGGCGCCGATTCAGTGATAGTGCCGGACATTTATCGGGGAGTTGGGGGGGGTTGGAGTGATGCCTGATTGATGGAAAATAAGGACCAATTCATTGGCATCATCAGGGATCTGTCTCAACAGTCTGTAGGAGGTTCTGATTCAAGGCCGCTGCCGGAAATTTGTGCTGGTGAGGATACGGTGCTGATTCATAGACTACATGCACATCAACCCCACTACCATGTTGGTGTGTTTAAAATGGATTCAAGCCATTACGCTCTCCAACGGGTTTGAACTGAGTTCACCCAAAATTGGCAAATCTACACTAACCTAACCTAGCCTAGCCTAGCCAGCTTAGCCTAACCTAGCCTAACCTAAACTAACCTAACTAAACCTAACCAAACCTAAGCCGATTCGGCGCAACCCGTTCTCCCATCACATCGGTGTCGCTCACGTGCAGCACATTGAGTCGATCGCACAGAAATTGTGCCCAATGGGTAGCCAACACTGTGGGCTTTCACGTAGTGTGACACATTCCTCATTCCCTGCGATGTGAGCCGAGCCGGGCGCCATTATGAAGGCGGTCGCGTTTTTCGTCGGGATAAGTCGCAGCCCCATGTTAAACAGGAGTGGATGTGTTGCTCGAATATGAGCGCATGGCACGCGCTACGCTTCGCCCACCCATACAAATTGTACATTGTCGGATAGCCCATGTGACGGGCTATCAGTCCACCAAATTTGATAGCTCTAGTGTGCGGTGCTCTCGGCTTGGAGGTGCCAAACTCAAAACAGATGCACGCGCCTGGCGGTCGCACGGTACAGCGCACACGACCGCCGACCACAAAAGCACGCAGTTCCCTATGGGGCGCGTGTTTCCACAAAGTTTCACATTCGTGCGACCTGTGGTACATGCTGTGGCCCTGGAAAACTGATCTCGACATGACCCCAGTTGACGGCACGTGGCACGTGCCCACGTGACACGCGCAACCCGAAACTACCGCCATAGTCTGTCCCCCGTACTGGCGCATCACGCGTGAAATTTGAGCGAAATCCGCCCGGCCGTTTTGGCACAGCATGCGTCGAAGCGGCACATGCACACACACAGACAAACATTTCTCTTAATTGTGAGAAGAAATGGACGATTTCCTTGCTTGCCATGATTGAAAGTAAAATAAGGTGAAACGTCTTGGCCCACATTGACAAGGAATGCTGTGCTTTTAATAAAAATTATTAGCGAAGACAACTTTGAAGCCGATCATCTACCTACGGTACATCGACGATGTATTTGGAATTTGGACCCATGGAATTAAATCACTGATGGAACTTTACACAAACATAAACATGGAGCACCCAGAAATATTCTTCACCTTGGAACACTCATTAGACAAGGGCTCCATTGCATTTCTGGATACATGGTTCACCGTTCATGCTGATGGTTCGTACTCGACAGAACTATATGTCAAGCCCATGACCGCCCCAATAATGTTACACTATTGTTCAGCCCATCACATGAGCACGAAATCGGCAGTGCTTTCATCCCAGATGTTACGAGCAGCAAGGCTATTGTCGGACGAGGACACTTGTTTGCGGAGATTGCGCATCATTGATGAATTGTTTGTTACCAATGGATACCCGAGGTACAAAGTATCGATGGCAGCGAAAAGGGCTCTGACCTGGTTTCGGAAAAGGGTAAAACAGCAGCACAAACATAAGCAGAGTAAACGGGACAAAACAGAAGGGGATACTTACATTAGACTGCCATTTATAAACGATGCACTTTGCACAAGCGTCAATCGGATTGTAAAATCATCTCGAATAAAGAACTTGAAGGTGGCCTGGACTAGTGGTAGTACACTGAAATCCGGATTAGTAAAATCAGCCCTGCAAAATCATCAGTGTCCTTCTGGCAACCGTGTATGTCACACCTGTGTCAATGGCCTGAAATGGAAATGCACTAAAAAGAACGTGGTACACAAAATTGTTTGCAAAGCATGCCGTCACCAATTTTATATCGGAGAAACTAAAAGACCTATCAGGGAGCGATACAATGAGCATCTCAGTGACGCACGTTTGAGACGCCCCTACACTCCCATGGGCGAACACATGCTCGAAAGCCACCCATCCATGGAATATTCTGAGACCAACGTAAATTTTTCCGTAGAGATACTGGGGTCAGCTAGAGACAACGCGGATCTGAAGGTTTTGGAGTCCCAATGTATTCGAGACACACATCCCACCATGAATTCCCAGAACTCCTCATGGTACATCACATAACCTTATTATTTCACACGTAGGCACTTGTTATGGTATTTGCACTCATACAAAACATATAGCAGAGTAGTCAGATATGAAGAATGGAGAGATGATCCAGAGACGGGGATACTAGGGGTGATCAAGGAAAAGGGAGAGAGAGAGTGAGAGAGAGAGAGAGAGAGAGAGAAAGAGAGAGAGAGAGAGGGAAAGCTGGATGTATATATATATATATATATATATATATGTATATATAGTTAGAGAGAGAGGGGGAGAGGGAGCGTCAGTGTAGTGCGATTTGAGGGTTAAGGGACGAGAGAGCGATAGGGGCGGCGATTGCAGAAATTGTGAGATCCGTGTGATGTATGATATTGGGAAATGTGCATACCGTGTATGTTGATCTTAGTGCATGCGAGATGTGAAGGTGATTTCTTGTTGAGGCGACAAAATATGTGAGGATGCGATTCGAATTCGGAGCGTGATTTCAGTGTATGATTTTTTGTCATGAATTGATGTGTGCAAAATATTGTCACTCTTGAAAATGATCCATGATCGAAAAGTTTGAGATCTAATATATCTAATTGTTATTAAAAGCACAGCATTCCTTGTCAATGTGGGCCAAGACGTTTCACTTTATTTTACTTTCAAACATTTCTCGACAACTTTAGAAAACCGACCGCCATGTATTAAATCTTCTCCGATAGAGATTTCTCGTGACATAGTCACTCGAAATCCCATCTTCGATTTTGAACTAGATGCACACCAACCAACCCCACTAATGTTGGTGTGTTCAAAATCGTAAAAGTACCTCAATGCATAGCTAACGCATACACAGTGGAGATTACACCCACCCCCATGTCACCTACCGGAGCAGATTTTAATGGAGGTAGCCAAAAATTAGCTACCATGCACTAACCTAACCCACCCTAACCTAGCCTAACCTAACCTAACCTGACCAAACGTATCCTCGCCTATCATAACCTAACCCAGCCAAACGTAATCTGACCTAACATAACTTGACCTGACATAACTTAACCTAACATAACCTAGCCTATCCTTAACCTTACATGACCTGACCTAAGCAAACATCATTTGAACGGACCTTCCCTGATCTCGCCTACCTTCATTTCCATACTTCCTATAGCACAGCTATACCTAGCCAATTCTTCTCATAGTAGCTTGGCTAGCGTGGCAGCACGAGCGATTGATTGTAAAAGCATGCATAGCTTATGCATAAATCGTGTAGGATATCACACCCCAAGTTGATCTGAACCGAGGTAACTCGAAATTAACTAATCTGCATTAACCCAACCTAACCAAACCCAACCTAACCTAACCTAACACAACCAAACCTAACCTAACCTAACCTGACCTGACCTGACATGACCTGACCTGTTCAGACCTGATTTGATCTGACCTAACCTTGCCCTTTCCTAACTTCATTTCCATACACGCAATAACACAGATGTACTGCCCTGCATATACCATAAACTATATTCACTTATATAAAAACCTTCCCGCGGTAGATTGGCTGGCGTGGTAGCACGTGCGACCTGTTTAATTTTGGACCGATGAAGTTGGCCTTCAGCGAATTCACGGATTCATCGATGCAATAAGCCGGCTGAGAAGGCCGAAAATGATGTTTGGCAATGCTTCAGGGTAGCCTTGATTGCAGGACAAGTAGTTTCGATGGGGAAAATCTAAAGGTATCGTGGGAATCACAACAGTTGGCGCTATGCGCACGTACCACATTTTATCCAAAATGTGACCTGACCGAGACGCTGATGGGGTGGAAAGCAGAGCCTGTTTTACCGGTCACGACACTTGTCACTCTCGTCGCGATGGCTGACCCCTGGCACATGGCAGGTGCCCATAGTCAATGGGGAAAGTGTAGCCGGTACATGGACCAGGGTAATGCACGCAACGGCGTACCATCACTTTCATCCGTTTTCCAGCACTAGACCCAATCGTGAAAAACGATGAAAACGGACGACTTTACACCCCTCATCCGGGTGTACGTGTCACGTGCGGAAAAAATGTTGGCACTGCCACGCTTGGAGATTGTCTCGGCTACACCGTGGTGTCGGATTAGTGTCGATCGGCCCATTTGTTTGCGAGCTATGCCGGTTGAAACCGAGCCGATTAGACCAATTGACGACAGAGGATTTCGGTACAACCCGTTCTCCCATCACATCGGTGTCGCTCACGTGCAGCACATTTCCTCGATCGCACTGAAATTGTGCGCAAGAGCTAGCCTACACTATGGGCGTTCATGTGGTGTGACACATCCCTCGTTCATCCCTCGTCCAGCAGTGGCGTTTTTCGTCGGGATAAGTCTCAGCCCCATGTTAAATAGGAGTGGAGACGTCGCTCGAATCGGAGCGCATAGCACGCGCTACACTTCGCCCACCCCCATAAGTTGTGCATTGCCGGATAGTGCATGCGACGGGCTATCTGTCCACCAAATTTGATGGCTCTAGTACGCCCGGTCTCAGCTCGTAGGTGCCCAACTGAAAACAGATGCACGCGCGTGGCGGTCGCACGGTACGTCGCACCCGGCCGCCGACCACAAAAGCACGCAGTTCCCTGTGGGGCGCGTGTTTGCACAAAGTTTCATACTCGTGCGACCTGTGGTATATGTTGTGGCCCTGGCTAATTGATCTCGACATGACCCCAGTTGACGGCACGTGGCACGTGCGCACGTGACACGCGCAACCCGAAACCACCGCCATAGTCTGTCCCCCGTACCGGCGCATCACGTGTTAAAGTTTGTGCGAAATCCGCTCGGCCGTTTAACAGCATGCGTCGAAGCGGCACATACAGACACACAGACAAACATCTCTCGACAACTTTGGAAAACCGACCGCCATGTATTAAATCTCCGATAGAGATTTATCGTGACTTAGTCACTCTAAATCTAAATCTACGATTTTGAACTAGATGCACACCAACCACCCATAATGTTGGAGTGTTCAAAATCGATCCAAGCCAATATGCTCCCGATCGGATTTGAACTGAGTTAACCCAAAATTGGATGATCCTAACCTAGCCTAACCCATCCTAGGTAGGCCTAACTTAACCTAGCCTAACCTATCATAGCATAACCTAACCTAACCTAACCAAACCTAAACAAACCTAACCAAACCTAACCTAACCTAGCCTAACCTACCTCAGCCCAACTTGACCTGACCTGACCTGACACAAGGAGACTTTATTGAACCTGACCTATCCTGCCCTTTCACAGCATATTTT
>JAOTOM010001037.1:0-56017 GCA_034440615.1 Ashinkailepas kermadecensis
TTTTTAATGCTCCAAATCACGTTATGCATCCATCAACAGCAACACACCAGTGCCCAGAGGCCAAAGTACACATGTCATGCATCCATCAACAGCAAACACACCTGTGCCCAGAGGCCAAAATGCACATGTCATACATCCATCAACAGCAACACACCTGTGCCCAGAGGCCAAAAATACACATGTCATACATCCATCAACAGCAACACACCTGTGCCCGGAGGCCAAAATACACATGTCATACATCCATCAACAGCAACACACCTGTGCCCAGAGGCCAAAATACACATGTCATACATCCATCAACAGCAATACACCCATTCCCAGAGGCCAAAATGCACATCATGTCATACATCCATCAACAGCAACACACCCATACCCGGAGGTCAAAATGCACATCATGTCATACATCCATCAACAGTAACACGTCCGTGCCCGAGGCCAAAATGCACATCATGTCATGCATCCGTCAACAGCAACAGACCCATGTCCCAAGTCAATACGCATCGTGTTGCATGTATCAACAGTAACACACACCCATGCCCCGATACCGAAATAACCGACTAACGACACGTCATGCAACCTCAACCGTTGGCAGGTTCAACTACCGCTCGACGGCGTACATGGTGAAGCATGGCTTCTACAAGTTCCTCAACTGGTTCGATGACCGCGCCTGGTACCCGCTGGGCCGTATCGTCGGCGGCACCGTCTACCCGGGTCTGATGGTCACGTCCGGTCTGATCCACCACGTGCTCGACCTGCTCAACATTCCCGTGCACATCCGAGATGTGTGCGTGTTCCTGGCGCCCATCTTCAGGTGAGGAGCGCCGGGCGGCCAGCCCCGTCACGGCCGAGGCGAAAGAAGCTGGCCTCGGCTGACCTGTGATGGGTTCAGTTATGCATGGGTGGACAGGCCTCGTATGCAGTTAACAAGTGGGTTCGTCTGGACCAACCTGGACCCACCCGGCTACGTGCAGGAGAAATTATTCTGTTCGTTGTGGCTTTACGACGCAACCGGCATTTGTGGCCATATGGCGTCGCCTGCCCCACCCTGGCAGGAAGGGCGGCCACCGCGGGGAATCGAACCCCGTACATTATTATGTACCGGGTTTGTGTAAATTGTATGCTTGGTAATGCAATTTATTGCTTTTTGCCCTCCAAATGCCTTTCATAAAACTCAGCATTGTATTCTTATCTTCTGGATTTTGGTTGACCAAGAACTAGTTTCTAGTGATAGAAAGCTAGTGTACTGAGTATGGTTTGAGTATGGTACGGTGCCTCTGGCATGCCAGACGCTGATCTTATCCACTGAGCTACCGACGCTAAGGTAAATTCTTCTGCTTGGTAATGCAATTTATTGCTTTTTCCTCCAAGTGCCCTTCATAAAGCTCAGCAGTGCATTCTTATTATCTGGCTTTTGTTCAAACAATAACTAGTTTCTTCTAGTAATGGAAAGCTAGTGCACTGAGTATGGGTTGTGGAAGACATCTAGGGTTACATTTCAAATGCTTTTACTTTTCCAATTGTGTTGTTCATGGTGACCTTCTTTTACTGAAAAGTTCCGTGCTATGAACTTGGGAAAAATCGGAAATATGGCTCACCATTTTGATGGAAGTCTATGCTCTCATCTGCAATTGTTTGTGTATCACGCTCTCCAAGTCCGGGTGTGTGCAAATCCCGCGGGGACAGTTCGGATGGTGACGTTTGCCTGGGAATGGTTTTACTGGTTTGTGGCCTGACTCTGGATGGTTTCAGTGCTGAATTGCCTGACTTTGGACGGTTTCGGTGGCATGACCAGACAGTTTCGGTCGTCTGGGCAGTTTCCGTGAACTGGCTGCACAGTTTCGGTGATCTGATTTTCGTGGTTTGACTTAACAGTTTCGGTGGTTTGACTGGACAGTTTCTGAGGTCTGACCGGTCGGTTTTCGTGCACTGACTGGGTGGGCAGTTTCCGAGGTCTGACTGGACAGTTTCCAGGTCTGACTGGACAATTTCCGTGAACTGACCGGACAGTTTCCGTGCACTGACTGGACAGTTTCTGAGGTCTGACTGGACAGTTTCCGTGGTCTGACTAGCCAATTTCCGTGGACTGACTGGACAGTTTCTGAGGTCTGACCGGACGTTCGTGGTCTGACTAGCCAATTTCGTGGACTGACTGGACAGTTTGAGGCGACCGGAAGTTTCTGGTCTTTTTACCAATTTCCGTGGACTGACTGGACAGTTTCTGAGGTCTGACTGGACAGTTTCCAAGGTCTGACTAGCCAATTTCCGTAGACTGACGAGCTGGACAGTTTCTGTTGACTGACTGGACAGTTTCCGAGTTGTGGACTGACTGGACAGTTTCTGTGGACTGACTGGACAGTTTCTGTGTTGTGACTGCGGGAGTTTTCAGTGGTCTGACGTCCCTCGCCACGTTCCTGCTGACGCGGGAGCTGTGGTCGACGGGCGCTGGTCTGTTTGCCTGCCTGCTTCATCGCCATCGTGCCGGGCTACATCAGTCGCTCGGTGGCCGGCAGTTACGACAACGAGGGCATCGCCATCTTCGCGCTTATGTTCACCTACTTCCTGTGGGTGAGTCGAAGCGACAGTGCTGCAGGTGTGGGCGATTGCAGGAAGTTGGCGTGCCGCGTGGATTGCTGCTCTCCGGTGGTGCAGAATCGTGATCAGCATCGGTTCGGAGCCGGGGGGAGGGGGTGCGGAGCGCCACCAAAATTGGATCAAGAGTAGCTAGGGTGTCGAGTGGCAGTCACCGTCAACAGCAGCTGTCCGGAGTGGCAGTCGTGTGATTTGGGTTTAGGGCTCACCGACCATGGCCGGAGTGGCAGTCACCATCAACAGTAGCTAGGTTGTCCAGAGTGGCAGTCGCCATCAACAGTAGCTAGGTTGTCCGGGGGAGTCCCTCAAAGTGGCTGTCCGGAGTGGCAGTCACCATCAACAGTAGCTAGGGTTGTCCGGAGTGGCAGTCGCCGTCAACAGTAGCAGGTGGCAGTACTCAACAGTAGCTAGGGTGTGACAGTCACCATCAACAGTAGCTAGGGTGTCCAGAGTGGCAGTCACCATCAACAGTAGCTAGGGTGTCCAGAGTGGCAGTCACCGTCAACAGTAGCTGTCCGGAGTGGCGGTCACCATCAACAGTAGCTAGGGTGTCCAGAGTGGCAGGGAATCAATTAAAGACGAATTCGTTTCTGTTTGTGCCATGCATATAAGGTTGGCTTCTGCTTTACGACAGAACTGTGGGGCACCTTTGCAAGAGGAAATTGAAAAGGTCTTCAACTTATCTTCAGAATGAAGAGCACAAGGAATTTAACGAAAATAGTATCCGAGACGAAACGAAAGGTCGAGCGATATTATGTGATCCGTTCAATTCGTGGCTAGAACAAGCCACACGAACGCAGGTCGAGTCACAGGCAGTCTGCTTGGTCTGGTCGAAACGCAAATGTTTTTTGTTTGTTGCAATAATTGGTATGCGGTTAATGGTTAAACCAGTGATGGGATTTCAGTCAACTAATAATACTTCAAAATGTCTTGACATGCCATGCATTTCGGTGCGACGAGGCGGCCGGTCAGGTAAAACTAGTTTTCTTCGAGCGGAAAGGTTGTGGTATCGATATCTGGTAGCCGCCTGATTTTTTAACCTTAGTTGCGCCCACTATTATACCAATGATGGTCAGAGTATGTTCTGTTTTAGGAACGCTTTTATCAGTTCCCCCTTCAAATACTTATCAACATCATTGCAGAAACGCTTTCTGACATCTTGAAAACAGAGTATACTTTAACGTCAAGGTCACTATTAGGTCATGCCATCTTCGTGTCAATGTTCTCCCAGCTTTAAATCCAGATTCATATCGCGCATAGTCAGGCACCTCTGATCTAGTCTCCCAAGAGGTATTCTACTGCATATTCTCCGGAATTCGGCCAAACGTGGCCTATTTTCGGCGCATTCTTTGAAGTCACGATCACTGATTGCCTTGCCACGTGACGGGTGAGACATCTGGAATTATGAAGGAGGATGTAATCTTGATTTAGCCTCCTTGGAAGAAGAGCCTTTGGTTCTTTTACGATGCATTCAACCGCTAGGTCATACAGCGTCGGCAACCTCTCACGCCGATTGGTCGCGGGTGGACTCGGTAATGCCGCCGGTTGCGAGATTCGACCCCAAAATCTTGTGATCAAGAGTTCGACACTCTACCGACTGAGCCGTCACGGCCCCCTGATTTAGCCTCCGTTACGACATTTATAAAAAAAAATGCTCCATTAATTTTCCGCCTACGCTTACAAAACCGGGCGGGGTCGCATCGACACCAACTGTCCCAACTGTCCCCAAATGTTGTGGAATTAATAATCAAGTTTCTGAGAAGTGGGGCATAACCCCATGTTACCTTCCTCCTACACCGTTGGCACATGCCTTGGTGGGTCTCCGTGAAAGGCCATGGCGTTGGCAATTATTGCCAGCTCGCACTACAATCGAACGCCTGTTGGTAGGGAGGGGAGGGACTTCCGCAGCGAATGTCTGGGTGGAGAGGGGCGGCAGTCAATGTCCGGTCGTTATGCAGGGATGGGGTCCGACACGCGGCTTTGCAGGAAGCGGACCAATTTGTTTACGACCTCCCAGCAGCGGGGTATGCTATCGCGACTGCACAACTACTGTAGACGACGCGCCCTGGAGGCCAAGTCACAAGTATTCGGGCGTACGCCGTCATTGGCCTCGCCAAGCCACTGTATTGGTTGGTTATTGGTTTTACGACACGTCGACCGTTGAGTCATGTAGCGTCGCCAATCTCTCACGCCGATTGGTCGCGGGCGAAGAGTAGCGACAGGTGAGACGCGAACCCACAACCTTCCGATTGTGAGACGAGCATCTTACCCCTAGACCACTCGTCCCCAAGCCACTGTATTGCGCATTTGCTATGCACATTTGAAATGTATTTGTAGAGCTGGTGAATGATTGTCTGTTGCTGATGATGTATTATAAGAGAATCGCATTCGCTAATACTTCGTGTTAATGTGATGCCGTAATGTCGCAAAAGATACGTCGTCAGGGAAAATAGGTGAACGAGACCCATGAGTAAGTATTCAGCTAGTAATGAAACAGTACAATTAGCACGAATGAAGCAAATACGTAGTGAACTAAGGTGTTAACAGGGTAAGAGTGGTTTTGTGGCCTCTAATGCCTTGATGTTCCGGACGATGCCAATAGCTCCAGGAAGTCTATGTACTCTGCCATGAGGACTCGGATAAATGTACAGCGCTCACGACTGGTTTCAGATTGGTTTGTCAAGTATGTTGGTAGTTTGAGAATGATGCGCCAGACGTAGCACTTGTTTTCGAACCATTGTCTCTGAACTGCCTCAGAGGCTGAGCCGATAGTGCTAGGCTGACTTGTCGACTTGTGCTTTCAGGTGCGCGCGGTGAAGACGGGCTCGGTGTACTGGGCGTCACTCACGGCCCTCAGCTACTTCTACATGGTTGGTCTGGACAGCGATGGCGTGATATCGTGTGGGCTGACCCGCAGAATTGCCCTGGGCACGTCCGCGGCAGTGTATGGGGGCTGAGTCACGCATGGACATAGTTAGCAGGGGGGGGGGGGGGGGGACTAGTCCACCACTTCTCGGCGGCGTCTCCTCTGACTGGCGAGGGGCGCCATTCTGACTAAAAATGTGTCCATACAAGATGCTCGAGTGCAGCCCCTTGACATTTTCAGTCGAAGATGCCCTGCTGAGTACAAAGGGCGCCCACACAGGGGCGCTGCAGTGCACCGCGTTTGAAATTTTGTCGGTCGGTGGCGCCCCCACGGGGAAGCGGAGCTCCTTGAAAATCGTCCCCCCCCCCCAGTTTTCCTGTCACTCCTAGCCCATGACTGCGTGTGTCTGGTGGTGTGTGCCTGTCTCTGAACAGGATTGAGAGGTTGCTGATGGATAGAGCAAAGCTACAGCCGAGGTGAGGTGATGTAGAGGTTAATCCATGCGTTACTGATCTGACATGGGATGGTCTGCACAACATGGAGCAACACAAACGAATCGATTGAATCTCGACTACGCCAATGGTGAATGGAGTGGGCCTCGCTTCTTTACCAACATCTTAAACAATGGAAAACTTGTATCGACTGATAGCTTATGGAAGTTGGATTGGTACACAACAGACTCTCTTAGAGGAATGTCTCCTTTGTCTACTTTTTCCACACAATCGTCCATGCTTAGATAGGGACGTTGGTTGGTTATTTGGGTTTAGGGGCGCATCAACTGCGTTGGTCATGCAGCGCTCTTAGATAGGGACGTTGTGTGCGTGAGACGTTGCATTAGTGCACATGTTTTATGGTGTCCCTGAACTGAAACAGTCGGACCGCAAAAGACAGGAAGACGCATTCGGCTACCCTCATCTCTCTGACGGCGGACAGTTGGTCACCAGGCGACGTGACGTCACCCCCGCGCTGCTGTGCGGCAGGTGTCCGCGTGGGGCGGCTACGTGTTCATCATCAACCTGATCCCGCTGCACGTGTTCGCGCTGCTGCTGATGGGCCGCTACTCGACGCGCCTGTACACCGCCTACACGGCCTTCTTCATCCTGGGCCTGCTGTGCAGCATGCAGATCCCGTTCGTCGGCTTCCAGCCGATCCGCACCAGCGAGCACATGGCGTCGGCCGGTGAGTGACAGACGCGCCGGCGGACGTCGGTCCGTGGCGTGGCAGGTCAGCGAGGTGACCGTAATCAGATCGCCTCAGTAGGTCAGTGAGTAACAGACGCGCCGGCGGACGTCGGTCCGTGGCGTGGCCGTGGCAGGTCAGCGGGGTGACCGTCGTCAGATAACCTCAGTAGGTCAGCGAGGTGACTGTAATCAGATCGCCTCAGTAGGTCAGTGAGTAACAGACGCGCCGGCGGACGTCGGTCCGTGGCGTGGCCGTGGCAGGTCAGCGGGGTGACCGTCGTCAGATAACCTCAGTAGGTCAGCGAGGTGACTGTAATCAGATCGCCTCAGTAGGTCAGTGGGTAACAGACGCGCCGGCGGACGTCGGTCCGTGGCGTGGCAGGTCAGCGAGGTGACCGTAATCAGATCGCCTCAGTAGGTCAGTGAGTAACAGACGCGCCGGCGGACGTCGGTCCGTGGCGTGGCAGGTCAGCGGGGTGACCGTCGTCAGATAACCTCAGTAGGTCAGTGGCGTGCCAGGCTGGTGTAGATGCCCAATTTCACAGGGATGGGTCGTCGGTAGTGCAGAGTCGTCGACAGTGAGGCGTTTGAAGCGGTTTGTCTGTTCATATCCGTCTGACTGTCCATCTGCAGACATCTGTCCGTCCGCGTTTGCATTGCGTAACGCTTCTATACCTTGCCCCAGGCGTTTTCGTGCTGATGCACGCCTTCGCGTTCTTGAAGTACCTGCAGCCGTTCGTGTCGCGCTCCCAGCTGCGCCACTTCTTCCTGGTGGCGGCGGCCGGCTCGGCGGCGCTCGTCCTGCTGGCCGTGATCGGCCTGACCTACGCCGGCCTGATCGCGCCGTGGAGCGGCAGGTAAGAACTCTCTCGCGCACTCACGCTCTCGCCGACAAACGGCCGCTCGCGTGGATGTCGTCGGCGCTGCTCGCGCTGAAACTACCTGTCACTCACCGATACTACTGCCACTCACGCCGACACTGCTGCTGTCACTCACCGATATTACTGCCACTCGCGCCGACACTGCTGCTGTCACTCACCGATACTACTGTTACTCGCGCCGACACTGCTGCTGTCACTCACCGATACTACTGCCACTCGCGCCGACACTGCTGCTGTCACTCACCGATACTACTGCCACTCGCGCCGACACTGCTGCTGTCACTCACCGATACTACTGCCACTCGCGCCGACACTGCTGCTGTCACTCACCGATACTACTGCCACTCGCGCCGACACTCTTGTGCTGCTGCCACCTCGCGCCGATACTGCTTACATACCACTGCCACTCGCGCCGACACTGCTGCTGTCATTCACCGATACTACTGCCACTGCGCCGACACTGCTGCCACTCGCGCCGATTCTGCTGCTGTCACTCACCGATACTACTGCCACTCGCGCCGACACTGTCGCTCTGATTCAAACCAACGCCATGGCTGGCTCTGACACCAGCTGAGGCCGGGCGTGGTTGTCAAGCCAGTGCCACTGGGTGGACATCGCCTGGGTGTTGCGCTGGTCGAAGGCGGCCCTGCACAGTGGAATGTGAAGAACCGGCTGCGATGCCGGGAAGGCTGTCGCCTGTCGATGCCTCAGGTAGTTCTGTGATGCCTGCGCAGGTGGCCGGAACGTAACCCGGACGTCAGTATGTTCCCAAGCGGCGATAATCAGTCGCCAATTCCAAGGAGGATTGAGGCACTCATCAGCCGAGTGGTATATTTCTGCTTGAAGCGTGTTTTTGTTTTGTTTTTTGTTTGTTTTTTGCTGCAAGCATATGATGCATTCCGTTGGTGAGGTGCCTTTCCATAATCAGGGATGGGCGCTACATGACCAATGGAGTCGAGGCGCCCTAAAGCCCTAATAACTAACTAGCTCCATAATCAGGGTTGAGTCTGTCCCAATGGTCCCGCGAATGATCAATTCTGGGCGAAGCGCCCTAAAAACCCCCTGAGTCGCCCCCTGAGTCTGTCCGAAAATGTATCGATGCCTCACCATTGTCGCTTCGCTGCTCACCTTATATCATTGGTCTCGGTATGCAGCGTGTTATCGGTGGTTCCCGTGATGTGCAGATACTCATTGGGTCATTCCATGCCAACTCAACCGATGTGGGTACAATTTAACACGCCCCCCCCCCCGCTCATATTTTGCTCACATTTTGTCCAAGGGTTTATCTTAGGCACCCGGTCACGGTAACTATTATATGCATTTTCGACTTGTAAACCCCCTGTATTTTTCTAAACCTCGATTTTTGAATTATATGCTCGATTTTACCTCAGTGTCATGGGTAAATAGAGTGGGACCTGAACTCGAACAGTGCAAAATCCGCCAATAGGCCTGCCGGCGGCCGGCGCGAGGCGGTGCCGGGCGGTCGGGCGGCCCGCTTCGGCACGCTGCCTGAAGCTCAGCTGCTGGCCATTCCGCGAGGGGTCCGCAGAGCTGGAACGGCCTGAATTCGGCTCTGCACAATCAAACATTAACAGTCAAGCGTGTTTGAGCACGTGCTTGCTTTTTGAAATCATACGATACAGATACGATACGATAACTCACCTGTGCGGCACAATGACCCGTGCGGCACTCCTGCACGGTACCTTGAACCACAAGTCAATAGTTTCCCGAGAAGTATCCCATGACTATCACCGCATCTGGTGAAAGCCAAACTTGAGGCTCTTGAGCTGTAGCTGTTGTGGGCGTGTGTTATGTAGTGAGCGTGCGCTATGGCGCTTCGTCAGATTGTCGTGCTCTATGGTGCATTGTCAGATTGTCGTGCGCAATGGCGCCTCGTCAGATTGTCGTGCGCAATGGCGCCTCGTCAGATTGTCGTGCGCAATGGCGCCTCGTCAGATTGTCGTGCGCTATGGCGCCTCGTCAGATTGTCGTGCGCAATGGCGCCTCGTCAGATTGTCGTGCGCAATGGCGCCTTGTCAGATTGTGGTGCGCTATGGTGCCTTGTCAGATTGTCGTGCGCTATGGCGCTTCGTCAGATTGTCGTGCTCTATGGTGCATTGTCAGATTGTCGTGCGCTGTGGCGCCTTGTCAGATTGTGGTGCGCTGTGGCGCCTTGTCAGATTGTCGTGCGCTATGGTGCCTTGTCAGATTGTCGTGCGCTATGGTGCCTTGTCAGATTGTCGTGCGCTATGGCGCCTTGTCAGATTGTCGTGCGCTATGGTGCCTTGTCAGATTGTCGTGCGCTATGGTGCCTTGTCAGATTGTCGTGCGCTATGGTGCCTTGTCAGATTGTCGTGCGCTATGGCGCCTCGTCAGATTGTCGTGCTCTATGGTGCCTTGTCAGATTGTCGTGCGCTATGGTGCCTTGTCAGATTGTCGTGCGCTATGGCGCCTCGTCAGATTGTCGTGCGCTATGGTGCCTTGTCAGATTGTCGTGCACCATGGTGCCTTGTCAGATTGGCAACAGCTCTAATCACACTATCAAGCAATTCACCAACGCTCTGACATAAGGACACCATTATGATTCGAACCCCTGTGATATAACAAGTAACTTAAGCTCGGTGTGGGGGGGGGGGCGACAGACCGCCGCTCCGACGTTACCTGGACGCCGCCGCACCGCGCACACCAGCCATTATATACGATTTTTTTGTACGCTATTCGAGTTGAGATCACACTCCATTCATCGATGATGCTACGGTGAAGTCGAGTGTAGAATTCAAACAGCAATGCTTAAAGAAAAGTTTTTTTTTCATGAGAGTCATGAGAGTCAAGAAGAATTTGATTGTTTTCACAAATCGAACTTTTCTACTAAGTTTCGGTGAAAATGTTTCCAAAATGTATGCAAATATATTTATGCCAGGGTGTTATTGAACGGGTGAGCCCAAACCCATGGTTGGGCTTGTACCTTACATGTTGTCCCCTGACATTCCAGGTGTTATGATGGCGAGGCAGTGTCCCGATGTTTCCGGATTTGGAATGTGAATAGCACCTAGGCGAGAATGTTTCACTATTGCTTCCAATTACCACTAATAACCCCCACCACGTTTTCATAACATGGCCAGTATTTCGATAAATCGGAAATAATATCACTCCAGAAACAAATTAGTGAGTTTTTCAGTGCCAACCAGGTAATGATAATCACGTTAACACATTGCCAGTCTGTCTTGTCACAAACATCAACGAGACATTACATTCAGAAATGCATTGCTTTCTCTAGCCTTGCTCGGAATTGCGCACATATGCAGTGCACTTAAAAAAAAGTTTACAAGGCTCCGTTTTCCGCCGTGAATGAACTTTAGTGTTGCGTGTTCAGGTTCTCCAATAATCGAAACAATTCCTTCGTGCTGTTCTCGCGCTTTATGCATTCAAAGTGCATGCAGTTTCCTATGTTTCACAATGCCCAACTATTTTGATTTCCAATAGTCATGACATGCAATCATGCTATTTATTCTTGTTCTTCTGGAACGCTCGCGGTATTCAGTGTTCTTCAGTTTACGTTTCCCAATGTGCCCCAGCGTGTTCAGTGCGATCCCTGTGTCCAATTCTGACCGTGTGCCCGGTGCACACTGTGTCGCCATGTCCTGTAGTGCTTAGTGTGCCTTCTGTGTCCATTGCATCTGCCGTGTTCTCTGGTGTGCTTCGTATTGGCATACCCCGCCCAGTGCTTCCAGTGTCCATTGTATCTGTCGTGTTCTGTGGTGTTTCGTGTCCTACCCCGCCGAGTGCTTCCAGCGTCCATTGTATCTGTCGTGTTCTGTGGTGTTTCGTGTCCTACCCCGCCGAGTGCTTCCAGTGTCCATTGTATCTGTCGTGTTCTGTGGTGTTTCGTGTCCTACCCCGCCCAGTGCTTCCAGTGTCCATTGCGTCTGTCGTGGTCTTTGGGTGTTTTTTTTTTCTGGTGTGCTTCGTGTCGCATACCCCGCCCAGTGCTTCCGGCGTTGCTCACTGCACTCCCTCGCCGCCAGATTCTACTCGCTCTGGGACACGGGCTACGCCAAGATCCACATCCCCATCATCGCGTCCGTGTCGGAGCACCAACCCACCACGTGGTTCTCCTTCTTCTTCGACTTGCACATCCTCGTGCTGACTTACCCGGTCGGACTTTGGTACTGCATCAAAAACATCAACGACGAGCGGGTATTCAGTGAGTTGATACGAGCAAACTGGTAGCGGCATCGTGTGCTAAACATTGGGGAGGAAGCTGTTGGGAGGTGCCATGTCTAGATGACTCAGTGGCTTGTGTTTCACAAGGTATCTAGTTTGAGACGAGCTGGTGTGGGAGGATATTTTTTATTCAGGTCTGACCAGGTCCCAAGGCCATTTATCTGGCTGCCAGCCATTTATCTCGCCAGTTATCTGACCATTTATCAATCTACCTCCCGCTTGGAGTCTGAAGCGATGGGACCTGACACCTAAAGCCGCCACAAAAAAAAACTGGCTTTCGGTGTTAAAGTTCATAAAGTGTTCATAAAGTGCCACAGGGGCCCATCTGAGTTAAGCCTGTCTAGAAAAAGATACTAGAAGTGTACATTCTCACACCCCAGTCAATCCATTATCTCAAGTTCCAAGGGAACTATATTTCCCAGCCTATCTAGCACCATTCACCTGATATTGCATAACACTCCTCAACAATTCCAAACTGGGGACGAGTGGTCTAGGGGTAAGATGCTCGTCTCACAATCGAAAGATTGTGGGTTCGAGTCTCACCTGTCGCTACTCTTCGCCCGCGACCAATCGGCGTGAGAGATTGGCGACGCTATATCACTCAACGGTCGACGTGTCGTAAAAGCCAATAACCAACCAACCAACAATTCCAAACTCTTCCAATCATGTCCCATTGCACTACCATAGCCAATCTCATCAGTATCACATACTCGAAGGTCGGTGCTGAATCCACTGCTAGGTACACCCACTGCTGGTACAATACTCAATTTATAAGCATGTCTGAAAAATAAGGGTCCAAGTTCCAACAATAACACAGAGACCACCCTAAAGGGACTTGCACAGTCCACCCTACTATAATAAATCCTATTTTATGTTCATAAAAGGGAAGATACCATAACCCTGGCAAAAAGACACTTCACCTCAACCAACACCAAATCCCTAATTATAAAGAATGCATCCACCAACATCCCCACACTCAATAATGTCTATCTACATTACCTATTCAGCCCCATTCACTCGACCTCACATAGCACGTCACTTGAGCGCCCGACCAATAATTTTCAGATCCATCCATACCTGTCTAAATAGGCCTGCACAGTGCACACCTACGTAGCATAAATATCACCACATCCACCGCTATTTAGAACTCAAAAACAATATTTTTGCAACCTAAAAAGTTGTCCACCCCGTTTTTAAATATATTCAATGAGGGGACTCCCGACGACATCAGCAGGCAGACTATTCCACCGATCAACAATCCTTTGACTGAAAACCTGCTGTCGCTTGCTTCCAGTGTCCATTGTATCTGTCGTGTTCTGTGGTGTTTCGTGTCCTACCCCGCCGAGTGCTTCCAGTGTCCATTGTATCTGTCGTGTTCTGTGGTGTTTCGTGTCCTACCCCGCCCAGTGCTTCCAGTGTCCATTGTATCTGTCGTGTTCTGTGGTGTTTCGTGTCCTACCCCGCCGAGTGCTTCCAGTGTCCATTGCGTCTGTCGTGGTCTCTGGTGTGCTTCGTGTCGCATACCCCGCCCAGTGCTTCCGGCGTTGCTCACTGCACTCCCTCGCCGCCAGATTCTACTCGCTCTGGGACACGGGCTACGCCAAGATCCACATCCCCATCATCGCGTCCGTGTCGGAGCACCAACCCACCACGTGGTTCTCCTTCTTCTTCGACTTGCACATCCTCGTGCTGACTTACCCGGTCGGACTTTGGTACTGCATCAAAAACATCAACGACGAGCGGGTCTTCAGTGAGTTGACACGAGCAAACTGGTAGCGGCATCGTGTGCTAAACATTGGGGAGGAAGCTGTTGGGAGGTGCCATGTCTAGATGACTCAGTGGCTTGTGTTTCACAAGGTATCTAGTTTGAGACGAGCTGGTGTGGGAGGATATTTTTTATTCAGGTCTGACCAGGTCCCAAGGCGATTTATCTGGCTGCCAGCCATTTATCTCGCCAGTTATCTGACCATTTATCAATCTACCTCCCGCTTGGAGTCTGAAGCGATGGGACCTGACACCTAAAGCCGCCACAAAAAAAAACTGGCTTTCGGTGTTAAAGTTCATAAAGTGTTCATAAAGTGCCACAGGGGCCCATCTGAGTTAAGCCTGTCTAGAAAAAGATACTAGAAGTGTACATTCTCACACCCCAATCAATCCATTATCTCAAGTTCCAAGGGAACTATATTTCCCAGCCTATCTAGCACCATTCACCTGATATCGCATAACACTCCTCAACAATTCCAAACTGGGGACGAGTGGTCTAGGGGTAGGATGCTCGTCTTACAATCGAAAGATTGTGGGTTCGAGTCTCACATGTCGCTACTCTTCGCCCGCGACCAATCGGCGTGAAAGATTGGCGACGCTATATGACTCAACGGTCGACGTGTCGTAAAAACCAATAACCAACTAACCAACAATTCCAAACTCTTCCAATCATGTCCCATTGCGCTACCATAGCCAATCTCATCAGTATCACATACTCGAAGGTCGGTGCTGAATCCACTGCTAGGTACACTCGCTGCTGGTATATTACTCAATTTATAAGCATGTCTGAAAAATATGGGTCCAAGTTCCAACAATAACACAGAGACCACCCTAAAGGGACTTGCACAGTCCACCCTACTATAATAAATCCTATTTTATGTTCGTAAAGGGAAGATACCATAACCCTGGCAAAAAGAGACTTCACCCCAACCAACACCACATCCCTAATTATAAAGAATGCATCCACCAACATCCCCCACACTCAATAATGTTTATCTACATTACCTATTCAGCCCCATTCACTCGACCTCACATAGCACGTGACTTGAGCGCCCCACCAATAATTTTCAGACCCATCCATACCTGTCTAAATAGGCCTGCACAGTGCACACCCACGTAGCATAAATATCACCACATCCCCCGCTATTTAGAACTCAAAAACAGTATTTTTGCAACCTAAAAAAGTTGTCCACCCCGTTTTTAAATATATTCAATGAGGGACTCCCGACGACAACAGCAGGCAGACTATTCCACCGATCAACAATCCTTTTACTGAAAACCTGCTATCGCTTATTTGTCCTACACTTTGATTTGTCCAGCCTGAAATTTTGACGTAAGCGAGTAGCATGGTTATTGTATGCCTCGCTTCGCGATTGCCGTAGGAGTCACTTTCAAAACGTTTGAACTGATAATCAGTTCAAAATTGAATTATAAACCCCTCTCTCTCTCTTCTATCACTTTCTTCTCTCTCTCTCTCTCTCTCTCTCTCTCTCTCTCTCTCTCTCTCTCTCTCTCTCTCTCTCTCTCTCTCTCTCTCTCTCTCTCTCTCTCTCTCTCTCTATCTATCTCTATCTCTCTATCTCTCTACTCTCTACTCTCTATCTCTCTATCTCTCTATTCTCTATCTCTCTACTCTCTACTCTCTATCTCTCTATCTCTATCTATCTCTATCTCTATCTCTATCTATCTCTCTATCTCTATCTCTCTATCTCTCTCTCTCTCTCTCTCTCTCTCTCTCTCTATCTCTCTCTCTCTGTATCTCTGTATCTCTGTATCTCTGTATCTCTGTATCTCTGTATCTATGTATCTATGTATCTATGTATCTCTGTATCTCTGTATCTCTATCCTTTTGCTCCGATGTCATGTTCTGCGTACGATAGTCTCTGAGTGACAATGTCCTTGGGTTCCGAAATGTACGTGAATATTGCACCTAACAAAAACTTACTTGAACCTCCTGTGGGCGGAGTTTTACCTTCCTGAATTGATTTATTGAAACTTCACAACATACAACTGTAGTGGCTCACTTTTCACGGCATTCGATTCCTGGCATCCGTGCCATTACAATCTCGGTTGGAGGTCAGACGTTCATCCGCTAAAATCCACTCTTGCCCGCACTTTGTGCTATCACATAGCCATATTGTGTCGACATCATCTCTTCGCCTGCTACACTATGAAAAATGAATTCCACGACACTGCTGAGTGAGCTGGCACTATAGCGCCGTCACCCCCGCTCTGCGGTCGGCAGTCGTGCTGTACGCCGTGTCGTCCGTCTACTTCGCCGGCGTGATGGTGCGCCTGATGCTGACGCTGACGCCGGTCGTGTGCGTGCTGTCGGCCATCTCCTTCAGCCAGTTCTTCAGCCTCTACCTGAAGGAGGAGCGTGAAGGCGGCGGCGGCGACAGTGACGGCGACGACGCCGCCAACGGCGGCAAACAGCTGTACGACAAGGTGGGCTGGGTGGCCTGGTCGTGGTCGCGCTGTGGTCAGTGGTGGCCGGCCACGGGCGACGAGATGGGGTCCAGGATTGATTGACGGGTCGTGTTCTGTCCCGGGATGTCACAGACTGCCCCGTCGTGTGATCCCGGGATGTCACGGACTGCCCCGTCGTGATCCCGGGATGTCACGGACTGTCCCGTCGTGTGATCCCGGGATGTCACGGACTGCCCCGTCGTGTGATCCCGGGATGTCACGGACTGTCCCGCCGTGTGATCCCGGGATGTCACGGACTGTCCCATCGTGTGATCCCGGGATGTCACGGACTGCCCCGTCGTGTGATCCCGGGATGTCACGGACTTCCCCGTCGTGTGATCCCGGGATGTCACGGACTGCCCCGTGGTGTCATGAGCGGAGGGTGTGATTACCGCATGTCTTGCCTGGTCATGGTCGCACTGTGGTCAGTGGTGGCCGGTCACGGGCGATGAGATGGGGTCCAGGATTGATTGCCGGGTCGTGTTCTGTCCTGGGATGTCACAGACTGCCCCGTCGTGTCATGAGCGGAGGGTGTGACTACCGCATGTCTTGCCTGGTCATGGTCGCACTGTGGTCAGTGGTGGCCGGCCACGGGCGATGAGATGGGGTCCAGGATTGATTGACGGGTCGTGTTCTGTCCCGGGATGTCACGGACTGCCCCGTCGTGTGATCCCGGGATGTCACGGACTGCCCCGTCGTGTGATCCCGGGATGTCACGGACTGCCCCGTCGTGTGATCCCGGGATGTCACGGACTGCCCCGTCGTGTGATCCCGGGATGTCACGGACTGCCCCGTCGTGTGATCCCGGGATGTCACGGACTGCCCCGTCGTGTGATCCCGGGATATCACAGACTGCCCCGTCGTGTCACGAGCGGAGGGTGTGACTACCGCATGTCTTGCGGTGTCGGAGGTGGTCTCGTCTGATCGCAATGGTTTGGTTTGGACGGATGGCGACACGAGCTGGGCGGTGGGACTTGTCGAATGGCGGGCTCAGGCGGAAGGGGCTCGTCTGAGATCGGTGTGCTCGGGATTGCCGATGCAGGCTAATGGGATCACGCAGTCGCTGGCTTCATGTCACCAGTACAGGGGCGGTGAAAGTTCTACTTAGAAGCTGTACATCAATTATTTCAGTTGTGTCATCCTGAAGTCCATATAGCTGACGTAAAGCAGCTGAGCCGTCCTGTGATTCCACCTCGACCAGAGGAGGGAGTCATTAACTGCTAATGCGCATACTGCCCTAATCTGCATCCGTCTTCTGTTCCCCTTCTTTGCTCTGATAGCCATTCTCCTCAGCTTTGTCACTGACGAAAAAGCAAGATATAGAATACAGTACTCCCCACAAATTGGCTGCAGGTGTGCCAAATCGATCAGTTACGCAATGCCACAGTTCACCGCGGTGAGCTTGTCTGGTTTCTGCCGGCCTGTGATTGGTCGCCGCCCTCAGGCGGGCAAGGTGCGCAAGATGAAACACGAGCGGCAGTCAGCCGAGTCGGACGGGCTCGGCATGAACGTGCGCACGCTCGCCATCGTAGCCGTCATCATGATGCTGATGATGTTCGCCGTGCACTGCACCTGGGTCACCAGCAACGCCTACTCCAGTCCCAGCATTGTGCTGGCCTCCTACAGCGGCGGGTGAGTCCAGCTGCGAGATCAGCAGCGCCCGCAGTCCCGGCATCTTGGTGGCCTTCAGTGTCGAGTCTGTACACAGCTGGGCGGGGCTGGCCTTTGCGGCCAGGAACTACTGTCCCAGCAGAAGAAAAGTACATGCTGCCTGGAGGCATTTCATTGTAGCCTGTGGAAAATCAACAATCCGAGCTTGTTTTTTGGATGGCTTTACGGGAATACGGTCGTTAGCTCAGCAGAGCTTGTCGCGTCTCCTGGTCTGGGACTTGAAAGTTGAACGGCATAATTTTAACAGGAATTTAGAGAGTCGCTGATGCACTGACGCGGTCGCCTCGTGTCGCATTCTCGACCTGTTGTGGTCTGTTACCGGCCACTCTGCAGTGTTGTGCCGACGTCCCGCCACTCTGCAGTGTTGTGCTGACGTCCCGCCACTCTGCAGTGTTGTGCCGACGTCCCGCCACTCTGTAGTGTTGTGCTGACGTCCCGCCACTCTGCAGTGTTGTGCTGACGTCCCGCCACTCTGCAGTGTTGTGCCGACGTCCCGCCACTCTAGTGTTGTGCTGACGTCCCGCCACTCTGTAGTGTTGTGCTGACGTCCCGCCACTCTGCAGTGTTGTGCCGACGTCCCGCCACTCTGCAGTGTTGTGCTGACGTCCCGCCACTCTGCAGTGTTGTGCTGACGTCCCGCCACTCTGCAGTATTGTGCCGACGTCCCGCCACTCTGCAGTGTTGTGCCGACGTCCCGCCACTCTGCAGTGTTGTGCCGACGTCCCGCCACTCTGCAGTGTTGTGCCGACGTCCCGCCACTCTGCAGTGTTGTGCCAACGTCCCGCCATTCTGCAGTGTTGTGCTGACGTCCCGCCACTCTGCAGTGTTGTGCCGACGTCCCGCCACTATGCAGTGTTGTGCCGACGTCCCGCCATTCTGCAGTGTTGTGCCGACGTCCCGCCATTCTGCAGTGTTGTGCTGACGTCCCGCCACTCTGCAGTGTTGTGCCGACGTCCCGCCATTCTGCAGTGTTGTGCTGACGTCCCGCCACTCTGCGGTGTTGTGCTGACGTCCCGCCACTCTGCAGTGTTGTGCTGGCGTCCCGCCACGCTGTAGTGTTGTGCTGACGTCCCGCCACTCTGTAGTGTTGTGCTGACGTCCCGCCACGCTGCAGTGTTGTGCTGACGTCCCGTAGTGTTTATCGAGCAATACCGAGCTCTGATGATCTGATGTGTGTCGTGGCTGGCTGGTAACGCCGTCACTATCGACCCACACTCGGCCCTGATGTCGGACCGGTTGTGGCGGCAGCGAGCGCAACATCCTGGACGACTTCCGCGAGGGCTACTACTGGCTGTGGCAGAACACGCCCGAGGACGCGCGCGTCATGAGCTGGTGGGACTACGGCTACCAGATCGCCGGCATGGCGAACCGCACCACGCTGGTGGACAACAACACCTGGAACAACAGCCACATCGCGCTGGTCAGTTGGTCGCAGTTGGTGCGCCTGTCAGCCCAAGTCAACCACTCAGCCGCGGCTGTCGCTTGGCCCCGCCTGATCTCTGTTCGCTCCAATGGCCTCCGTCCTCCACCCTGTCTTCTTTTCTCCGTTCTCCTTTCCCCTCTGCATCGTCGCCCTCTCCCTCTGCTTTTTCTCCACACCTTCTCACCCGGCTTCTTTTTTAACGTGCCATTTCGATTTCAGTCTGACCTGATTTGCTCTGATGCGTCGTTTCCACCCTTGTTTGAGTATGGTCGTCTCCTCCTAACACACAACGTCTACGTTATGTGATATTTTAGTTCTTTACAATCACTGCTCTGATGTTCCACTGGAATGAGTCTAGTCTAACAGCTTCCTACTCCGTCCCCGCCGTTCTTGGGACTTGTGTTGCAGGTCTTGTCGCCTTGTGGCAGACGACTACAGCTCTTACCGTCACACGTGCGTCTATCGTGCCGGCATGTTAACTTGCTCCCTCTGCTACCTTGTTGGATACTGGTGGATTAAGGCCTGGTCACACATGCACTTTGTTGACGCCTCCGACGTACATATACGCGCGTTGGCGGCATCATCACAAATCGCACCACGTTTACCAATAGGAATACTGGAAACTGCTTAGGCGCGTCTTGTGCAGGAAATTCTAAATGATTCTCGAGCTGTCAGGATTCGACGCGTCTGTGCGCGTTGCTCGGTGGATAGTATGGTGTGCAGTGCATGTGCCTCGTCTCGAGCTGTCCGGATTCGACGCGTCTGTGCGCGTTGCTTGGTGGAGGTGCGGTGTGCAGTGCATGTGCCTCGTCTCGAACTGTCAGGATTCGACGCGTTTGTGCGCGTTGCTCGGTGGAGGTGCCGTGTGTAGTGTATGTGCCTCGTCTCGAGCTGTCTGGATTCGACGCGTCTGTGCGCGTTGCTCGGTGGAGGTGCGCCGTGCAGTGCATGTGCCTCGTGGACGCAGTGCAGGCACCGTTGTTGTTGCGAGCATATTGTCCCGGGAGGTAAAGGGCAGGTTTCTTCCAACATTATAAGATTGATTTCGTTTCGGGTTCAGCTTCATTCGTGCTGGATTTCAGCACATCGCAATCCGCGGCAACGGGCAACAGTAAAGGATCCGGCTGTAAGGCGTGTGGTGATATCACCTTGTCGCGTGCCTCCACTTTCTGCCGATAACTCGTACCAAATTGCTTCATCACTTTCAAGGCACTGGCAGGTCGGATGGGAGTGTGAAGCAGAGCAAATTGAAGCTAATCAAACTACGCTTAGCATTGTGACCCTCATCCTTCAGCCACTAACTGACATAGGTATTTATTATGCGGCGACGACAGACAAAGTACGTGAGGTGTGCCCCACTGACAGTGCACCATTTGCTGATATTTCAGCAAATGGTGCAGAGTTACGAGAAGAACGTAGGCATCACTTCGGACACGACGAGAACACTTACGTTGGTGGAACTGGGCTTAGTAGCGATGATTATCGATTATTTTTTTTGATAGGGCATTTTTTTGCTTTCTTGCGGAGGTAGGATTTATAATAATATATCCACCTAGCTAGCTTATTGCTTGCTTCTCCATGTATCGACTTTACATGCGTGATAATATGACTTGTTTGTAACTAATGTTGTTATGGGGGCAGTGTCACTCAGCTGGGGTTGACAAACCCGAAAACCCCAATAATTATTGGGTTTTTAAATTACATCGCTACTCTTCGCCCGCGACCAATCGGCGTGAGAGATTGGCGACGCTACATGATTCAACGGTCGACGTGTCGTAAAACCAATAACCAACCTATTACAATCAATCAATTGGTATTATGTTCTTGATACAAACTACTAGGCTTGTCAAAAGTTTGACTGGCGATTTTTGAAAAAATGACATGACCGAAGCAAAGGACGCAAAAGATGCGTGTATATGTGTTGGCAAAATTGTCCGTGTGATAAGGATGTGCGTGTGATCCGTGTGATGTTGAGTTTGCACTCCGATTGCATGGCGGGGACGAATAGTCTAGGGGTAAGTTACCCGTCTCACAATCGAAAGATTGTGGGTTCGAGTCTCACCTGTCGCTACTCTTCGCTCGCGACCAATCGGCGTGAGAGATTGGCGACGCTACATGATCAACAGTCAACGTGTCGTAAAACCAACAATCACATCCGATTGCATGGCAGCAATCGATGCCGCGGTCGCAACCCGAATATGTTCCGTCAGGTGGGGAAGGCGATGTCGTCCAACGAGAGCGCGGCTTACGACATCATGACGGCGCTCGACGTCGACTATGTGCTGGTCATCTTCGGCGGCGTCATTGGTGAGTCGTGGCCGTCGGTCCAGCCGGCTCCCTGCTGGCCGTCGGTCCAGCCGGCTCCCTGCTGGCCGTCGGTCCAGCCGGCTCCCTGCTGGCCGTCGGTCCAGCCGACTCACTGCGGGCCGTCGGTCCAGCCGGCTCCCTGCTGGCCGTCGGTCCAGCCGGCTCCCTGCTGGCCGTCGGTCCAGCCGACTCACTGCGGGCCGTCGGTCCAGCCGGCTCCCTGCTGGCCGTCGGTCCAGCTGGCTCCCTGCTGGCCGTCGGTCCAGCCGGCTCCCTGCTGGCCGTCGGTCCAGCCGGCTCCCTGCTGGCCGTCGGTCCAGCTGGCTCCCTGCTGGCCGTCGGTCCAGCCGGCTCCCTGCTGGCCGTCGGTCCAGCCGACTCCCTGCGGGCCGTCGGTCCAGCCGGCTCCCTGCTGGCCGTCGGTCCAGCCGGCTCCCTGCTGGCCGTCGGTCCAGCCGGCTCCCTGCTGGCCGTCGGTCCAGCCGGCTCCCTGCGGGCCGTCGGTCCAGCCGGCTCCCTGCTGGCCGTCGGTCCAGCCGGCTCCCTGCTGGCCGTCGGTCCAGCCGACTCCCTGCGGGCCGTCGGTCCAGCCGACTCCCTGCGGGCCGTCGGTCCAGCCGGCTCCCTGCTGGCCGTCGGTCCAGCCGGCTCCCTGCTGGCCGTCGGTCCAGCCGGCTCCCTGCTGGCCGTCGGTCCAGCCGGCTCCCTGCTGGCCGTCGGTCCAGCCGGCTCCCTGCCGGCCGTCGGTCCAGCCGACTCCCTGCTGGCCGTCGGTCCAGCCGACTCACTGCTGGCCGTCGGTCCAGCCGACTCCCTGCTGGCCGTCGGTCCAGCCGACTCCCTGCGGGCCGTCGGTCCAGCCGGCTCCCTGCTGGCCGTCGGTCCAGCCGGCTCCCTGCGGGCCGTCGGTCCAGCCGGCTCACTGCTGGCCGCTGGGCACGCTGGCCAGGTCGGTATGGTCCAGTGTTGGGTTTTCACTTCTCATTCTTGGATTCGGAGTGTATGATCCTTGGGTTCATGGGTTCGGAGTTCGGAGTTCATGGGTTCGGAGTGTATGATCCTTGGGCTTTTACGGAGTGCATTATATCTGGTAACCATGGGGTGCATGCAAATTACTGAGACAAAGGAGTAAATGGTCTTGTTTTTTGCCATTCAATGAGCATACATTACAGGTGTTTTTCATCCCACAAAGCCTAGGTATGCCTCTTAAAGCTGGAACACAGAAAAAAAATAGTATTCACTGACAATGCAAACTTCACATAGCAGTCATCTGTGTTGTGGTGCTGGCCAAGTCATAAATATACTGTCATTGGCAATAAGTGATGCATTTAATCATGATTGATTTTCCATGCCAGTTTGAATATATTTCAACTTCAGGTATGTAGGTATATCGCTATGATGAAACATATTATTGAAGCTTAAGGTATCCACAAGACACGTCTTACCCTGTTTACCTCCATGAAGCAAACAAATGGGTTAGCTTCATGCGGTACAAATGGGTTAGCTTCGGGCGGTAGGAGGAAGCCAAACAATGGCTTCCTCCTACCGCCCGGCTTCGCACCTTGGCCCTTGCCTTGGCCTTCAAGACGGCTATCAAGGCCGTCAGCGACTTGTGTTACACTCACAAAAGCGACGCAATCGAGACAAGCTGCTCTTTTACCTTTGGCAACAACGATTTCATCCCATTGCCTGAGTTCAAATCACTAAGACAATCAGCAGCCTCCCCACTGTCTGCATCCTCTTGGAATGTTACTGCAACTCTCATGATCACCTGAAATAACAAATGTGCATTAAAGTCATAAAGCCATAAAGTGTTAAGGCTTAATAAGAGCTACAGGGGCCCATCTGGGTTAAGCCTATCTAGAAAAGATACCAGAAATGTACATACTCTCACCCCAATCAATCCCTTATCTCAAGTTCCTAGAGAGCTATAGATCCCAGCCTATCTAGCACCATTCACCTGATATTGCATAACACACTCAACAATTACAAACTCCTCCAATCATACCCATTGTGCTACCATAGCCAATCTCATCAGTATCACATCCCAAAGAAAGGTGCTGAATCCACAGCTAGGTACACCCTATATAAAGTTATATAGCGTTTGGACTTAATAAGAGACCCAAGGGCCCATTCAATTAAGTCTGTAAAGAGAAGATACCATAATCCTGGTAAAATGACCCACCCCAACCATCACTACATCCTGAAGAAACCATCCACCAATATCCCACACACCATCAATGCCTATCTACCCTAGCTATCCAGCCCTATTCTCCTGATCCCTCTCAACACATGTGGATTGAATGCCTTACCAATAATTTTCAAACTGCATCCATGCCTGCTTAAAGGGGTCTGTGCCGTGCACACTTAGCATAGATCTCACCCCATCCATCACAAATTAGAACTCAAAAACAAGATTTTCCTGTCTAAAAGTTTGTCCACCCTACTTTTACATACATTCAATGAGGACTCCCCACAACATCAGCAGGCAGCCCATTCCGCTGATCAACAACCCTTTGACTGAATACCTGTTGTCGCTTAACTGTCGTACACCTCAACTTGTCTAACCTGAATTGATGACCCCTATGTGATACTCTAAATTGAAGAGCGCTATTCAAATTGACCTGATCTAGTCCTTTAAAAATTTTGTACATTTCAATCATGTCCCCTCTTAATCTCCTATACTTGAGTGAGTACATATCTAATGCCACAAGCCTTTCTCCATATTCTAAGTTACCTATTCCACTGATGAGTCTAGTTGCCTTGCGCTGCACTCTTTCTAACATATGTATATCTTTCTCTAGGTAGGGGCTCCATGCTTGTACAGAATATTCCAAGTGGGGGTCGCACATATGCTTAGTACAGTTTTTTTGCATGGCTTCCTTGCTCTTATATATCACACTTCTATTAATGAGTCCCAGCATTCTGAGTGCCCTGTTCCTAGCTGAGATACATTGTGTTTCTGCTTTAAGGTCTTTTGAAACCAACACACCTAAGTCCCTTTCCCCTTCAATAACATCCTGCTCCCTCCCTCCCATTGTATATATGAAAGTCTCACCTCCAGACCCCAGATGCATAACCTTACACTTGTCATAGTGGAAAGACATCTGCCATGGATCAGCCCACTTTTTTAGGTCCTCCAAGTCTAGTTGAATATTTATAGATTGATCACAACTGTTTGCCACTCCTGCCAGCTTGATGTCATCAGCAAATTTGTACACCCCATTCCTCAGCCCTACCTCAATGTTATTCACAAAGGTGATAAAGAGAAGTGGTCCTAGAAAAGAGCCCTGTGGTACTCCACTTAGAACATCCTTCCAATCAGATTTACATCCATTTAACACTACCCTTTGTTTCCTTCCCCTCAACCATGCTTCAATCCAACCTATAACTTTTCCAACAATCCCATGTTCCTGTAGTTGATGAATTAGCCTCCCATGTGGAACTTTATCAAAAGCTTTGCTAAAGCTCTGCTAAAGTACACAACATCCATCCTGCTTTGATTGTCTACTTCTTTAGTAACATACTCCATGAACTCAAAAAGGTTAGTTAAACAAGACCTTCGAGATCGAAATCTATGTTGAGTATCCCTTAAAAGGTTGTGCCTATCAAGATGAATCTGAACATACTGTTTAACCAGATTTTCTAGTACCTTGCAAACTATCGAGGTCAAACTGACTGGCCTGTAGTTTCCTGCACCCTTCATACTTCCCTTTTTGAAAATTGGTACTACATTTGCATTTCTCCAATCTTCAGGCACTTCAGAATATAAAATTATCCTCAACGATGTTGCCAAGTTGCTGTGGCAAGGACATAGCATGGCTAGACAAGATGAAGAGCACCAGAACTAGAAGTGGGTTTCATTATCAGCCATTGATTACCATATGTTATAGGCCCCTGGAGCATGCTGGTCCCTCTGCTTCATCACAATCCAATAACACTATTGGATTGCGACAGCTAGTTCGGATTGCTGTTTAAGCAAGGCTCTTCATGATATCTCGCAATGTAAGGAGTGAATTTTTTAGTGTATAATTCTTTGGATGGCAAAAGTTTCAAAAAAGGACCATATTTCCAACACTGGTATGGCCTCCCCAGTCGATGTGAAGCCGTCGCAGTCGAGATCGTGCCGTCTCACTCGGGATGCGACTGTCCCCGTCAAGATGGTTCCGTCAGTCGGGGCTGGATTTTCTGATTCAACTTCTGCTAACTGAATGCACAAGTGTGGCACACATTGTGACAGAGTGCGAATTACCGCGCATATTTGCTAAGGAATCAACTGAATATGCCGGCGACGAGTGGTCTAGGGGTAAGATGCTCGTCTCGCAATCGAAAGATTGTGGGTTCGAATCTCACCTGTCGCTACTCTTCGCCCGCGACCAATCGGCGTGAGAGATTGGCGACGCTATATGACTCAACGGTCGACGTGTCGTAAAACCAATAACCAACCAACTGAATATGCCGAACAAGTTACCGTGGCTAGTTTTAGTTTCAGAGTCCTCGGGTGCTAAATTGTTCATTGCAGCAGCAAAACAATTGCAACATTGCCTTGGATGTGTAATATGTGGGTGGCAAGGATCTAGCTAAGCCTTTTTGTACACCTCTACCACAATCGACACAACGCCTTGTGTTTGAGATGGTCTAACTCTAGCCTAGTTGGTCATGTCCCACTTGAGGTGGTCCTGTCCCAGCCAGGTTGCTCCCGATTCACTTAGGAAGGTCTTGTTCCAGCCGGAAAGGTCTTGTCCCAGTCGGGTGATCCTGTTCGGGTCGGGCTGGTCCTGTCCGAGTCGAGACGGTCCCGTTCCAATCGAGATTGTCTGTTGCCAGCCTTCAGTCGGTGACGTGGCATACATTCGGCTGAGGAAACTAGTTGGACACGTCACAGATATAGCGCACTAAGTTGCTGCTTTCAATGAATCATACTCTGAAGAATATACTATTGGGTATCATGAGGTGATTTACTTCATGTTTAGACGGCCCATATCGACCTTCATTGATGCGTTGGCCGTGTCGCCTTATTTCACTGTTTAAGCAGCTTTATTCTGATATAACGACCAAGATAGATTGGGTTGCTTCAGAGCTGAATCTTCTCTTAGTTCAGGTGCCACCACCACCATTATCCTGTTTCACCTCTTAAAAAGCAATCCATGTCTTGACGTGATCAAATAGAGATCTAAGGTGATCTTGAGGTAGTCCTGTCCCAGTCGGAGGATGAGTGGTCTAGGGGTAAGTTGCCAGTCTCACAATCGAAATATTGTGGGTACGAGTCTCACCTGTCGCTACTCTTCGCCCGCGACCAATCGGCGTGAGAGATTGGCGACGCTACATGACTCAACGGTCGACGTGTAAAACCAATAACCACCATTAACTGTCCCAGTCGGGATGGCCCTACTCCAAAGATGGTCCTGTCTCGCTTGAGGTGGTCCTGTCCCAATCTGAATGTTTGTATGTCTGACGTGGTTATGGATAATCTGAACTTGCCCAGATGTTAATGCCCCGGCCATGTTTAGTCTCTCAATTTTCACTACTCTATATAATCTTGACAGCCTCGTGTAATATTTTCCTACATCGCGCATTGTCGATGGTGATATAACCGAACATGACCTCGCTTCATCATATATGACTGCCTGATCATGCATGACTTTACCTAACCATCCATGACCTGACTTGTTCTGACCCGACGTGGCCGCAGGGTACTCAGGTGACGACATCAACAAGTTTCTGTGGATGGTTCGAATCGCGGAGGGCGAGCACCCACACGAGATCAAGGAGAGCGACTACTTCACGGAGCGCGGCGAGTTTCGTGTTGATGCCGGCGGCTCGAAAACCCTGCTCAACTGTCTCATGTACAAACTCTCCTACTACCGCTTCGGAGAGATGAAGGTAATGGTGGTGGTGGCGTCGGATATTTTTGTGTGTGCGTGGTTGCGGCTCGTCGATTTAAGCTTGCATTGGTTAGTCGGTAATGCTTGCCCGTTTATTTTGCGTTGCATTTTCAATAAATGGGTCAAGCTAAGGCTTCGATATGATGGTCATTGATTTCGTTCATACGATAATGTGTGGTGCGGAAAATTCAAAATTGTGTCGTTTCATCTGACGTGTGTCGTGTCTGAAGGTTTACCATTGTGCCAGGAACGGATAGGTGTTTGGCCTACTGGTGACCGACTGGCGTTTTTTTTCTGGCACAGACGGATTACCGAGTACCTGCCGGCTACGACCGCACGCGCAACACGGAGATCGGCAACAAAAACTTCGGCCTCACCTACCTGGAGGAGGCGTACACCACCGAACACTGGCTAGTGCGGATATACAGGTAATGACGCATCCGGCTGGGTAGAGCACACAGCACCCGTCACCTGGGTGTCGGGTTGGCGGCGCTACGGCTCGGAGTGCGGCCAACTTTGCTGAGAATCGCCGTGGCACTGACTGTGATCCTAGGAGCTGGCGTTTCCCACCGCCTGTGGTGCGTGGCCGTCCGGAGCTCAGAGAAACGGCGACGTTTGTTGAACGCTGTTCGGCACGACAGCTTTGGTGGCTTGGCTTAGTGGTTGGTTTAGCCATGGAAGCATAAAATGGAAGCCATTTGGCATGTTATTTGTGTTTCCGGCGTTAGCTGTTGCGCTCGCATTGTTGCACCGCGTAACGTCAGCTGATGCCACTGTGTCGCCTCTGACTCTCCATGTCTATGTGCAGGGTGAAGAAGCCGGATGAGTTCAACCGGCCTAATATACCAAAGAAGCAGAGGCAGATTAAGAAGGGAAAAATCACTATCTCCAAAAAGGTACAGTGTGGTTCTCCAGCACACCTTCACACACGCACACAAAAGGCTCACCATCGCGTGTACGTGGTCTTCACTAAATCGTTATTCACATACTGTATACGCTATTCTGGCCACCCACTACGAATTGCAGTTCGATGTTGTGGAGTTACTTTAGTTTGGTGTCCATGTGTGCTATTTTTATTTCATTTTGTTTTATTTGTCTCCATGTTTTGTTCCATATGCTTGTGAACAAGTTGCTTGAACGAGCCAAGTTGGTTCTTGTGGAGCCAAGTGGGTCCAAAATTCGGCCAAGCCGGGTTTTGGGTCGCATCGACCAGACTTGTTTTGTTCTGTATTGAGCCAAAGCTGCTTCATAGTAACTTTTAAATACAAAATTAAACCTGTTCCAAAAAAATCGTACGATTCCTCTGATGCACCTCCGCTGACCTCTCCAATTTATCGGACAGACTGCCAAGCGGCGTCGTGGAGCGCTTAAGAACCAGCCGACCGTCGTCAAAGGCCGGCAGCCGGCCGCCAGGGCATAGGTGAAGCCACCGTCGGTTGTAGGTGGCGCCACTGAGCGTCCGACCTGGCACCGTCTGGCCTGACCATACAAACATCGACCAAGACTGGGCGTCCACGGGCTGCCCGTTGCAGCTCGCAGCAACAAACCGTAGCGGTTGTATTTATTTACTCAGTCAGCTTACGCGCTAAAATTCCACGAACTGTTACCAGAGTAAGTACCTACTCTATAGCCAGTGCGGAGTTGGGGAACATAAATTTTTCCGAGATGAGGTAGTGGGTCCCACCTTGCAACGTGCCACTGAGTAGTCACAATTCAGGACTGGTACTTGCCACTGACACAGTGGAAATCTTTGGAAATTTTTAACACGAATTGAAAGCAGAGTTGGAACCTAGTCCGAGAACTGTCGAGCGTTTGGTGCTGCCACATGGCAGCGATTGTGTCCACGGCCGGCTCGGCTTTTATGTTATTCGAAGTGTCTCACTACCAGGATTTGCATCACAGGGGCTTGTTCAGGGTACACGTTTTTTGTTTGTTTTTGTCAGTGACTGGCAGGGGGCACGCGTCACGTGCTGGACATCCGTCAAAACTCTCGGACAGCATGCTATTCATTCCCCGTACCCGTGCCCGGTACGGTCAGCAGTCTGCAGATGGGGACTGGCCTGCCAGCAGGAGCAGGACCTGCTTGGCAATGCTGGGATCCCGATACATCTGGGGGAGGGGGGGGGGGCGACGCACAGGTTGCGAGATGGCGCGAGGCAGATCCGGAGACAGGACACTACTACTGCCATGCGACTCCGGCCTCGTCCATGGGTCACCTGCGCGGCGCGACACAGGCTCCACAGAGGAATGGTTTGGGGAAGGCGGCCGTCAATGAGGTGTCGCCTCAGTCTGAGCGGCAGACTGCACCGTACTGGGCAGCAGCCGACCTCGTCAGCCAACGGACTGGTGTCGCAGCTTCACCCGGCCGCGACCTGTAACTACACAACCAATCAAGCATCAATCAACCGGCGAACCGGCCAACTTGCGTGCAGGGACGTCGTGCGCGGATGGTCGAGTGCCGACCGGGCCGCTACCTGTGCCGAGTGGCGCCGGCTCGTCCGGCGATGGTCCGGTGCCGACCGGGCCGCTACCTGCGCCGAGTGGCGCCGGCTCGTCCGGCGATGGTCCGGTGCCGACCGGGCCGCTACCTGTGCCGAGTGGCGCCGGCTCGTCCGGCGATGGTCCGGTGCCGACCGGGCCGCTACCTGTGCCGAGTGGCGCCGGCTCGTCCGGCGATGGTCCGGTGCCGACCGGGCTGCTACCTGTGCCGAGTGGCGCCGGCTCGTCCGACGGTGGTCCGGTGCCGACCGGGCCGCTACCTGTGCCGAGTGGCACCGGCTCGTCCGGCGATGGTCCGGTGCCGACCGGGCTGCTACCTGTGCCGAGTGGCGCCGGCTCGTCCGACGGTGGTCCGGTGCCGACCGGGCCGCTACCTGTGCCGAGTGGCGCCGGCTCGTCCGACGATGGTCCGGTGCCGACCGGGCCGCTACCTGTGCCGAGTGGCACCGGCTCGTCCGACGAGCAGCAGCCGCCTGTGATTCTGGAGTTCCGTGTGGCTCGTCTTGGGGCTCCACGGCACGATAGTTGTGATCACTCACAGCTGGTGCAGGTGACCATCCGTCGGCATTTTGTCCATGGTGATAATTCGGCAGGCCGCCCTCAGCCAATGGAATCATAGCCAATGGTTGACGTAGGTGTGTGAGAAGTTGATTTTGGTCACACGGGGTGCATCGGGAAGGGGGGGGGGGGGGGGGTGAGGCGCCAACGTTGCCGTATCGGCGTATACAACCGCACCCGGGCGCGCGTGTCGTAGCCAGATGGAGCCTTATTTTCGGCGAGCGTCCGGCTTTCGAGCTGCATGTCGGAAGTGGAGTTTTTGGTTTGATAAGTGTGTTTGGTGATTTGATTTCTGTCACACGAGTGCATCTGTCGCTGGTTTTCCGTGGAGTGGGAGAATGGGTTGTGCTCTTGTTGGTGTTAAATACATTTTATTAACAATGGTGTCGCCGACATTTCAATATGCAATGATTGTTTGGGTTCTCACACATTAAGATGATGCTCATATACAGGGTTGGATTTGTGCTCTGTAATACTGGGTGTGGAGAGGAAAATGTTGAGGAAATCAGATATGGAGAGGACAATTTCCTTCAAATCTGCGATACCAGAATCTCAGTTTGCACATTCCAGTGGATCCTGAGCATAATTCGTCACAGAGCGCTTGGGCAAATGAGAAGACAATTATCAGTATAGTGTAATGTTCTGGACGACAATAATCCAGGAACGGTATATTTGCAACCTGTTAACACGCGCACTGGGGGGCGTCTGAAAATTACGCACACTGGAGGGGGAGGGGGAGGATTCCGCCACCCTAAGATATCGGCTCCTATTGAAGCCACAGTAACGGAATTCTCAGGGTGGATGGGTACGGTAGTGAACGCTATTGTGTGCACATTTCATGACCTTAGGTCAATATCTTCCAGGTCAAATGAGGTCACATTTGTCAACATTTTCTTGTTTTGCGTGCCTTGGCTTGTCATTGCTATGGATCGCTGTGATTGTGTTTAAATGCTTCAAAATGGGCATCAATGATGTTTTTGGCATGACTAATGATGCAATACAAATGCTAGACCCGGAATTTGACCTCAGGCCACCTATATAAGAACTTTATCAGGTCAGTTATCGGAACCGAGCCGCCCGCCTGACTGCTCCGTCGGGCGGCTCGGCGCAATCGGCTTCGCGAAGGAAGGAGTGAAGTGCATGAATGAAATATGTAAACGGTTAGGTACGCAATGACGCAAGGCCCGCGCAGTTTCTCGAAACTCGGTGTTAACAATCAGCTGCAGAATTTTGTATTCTAGTTGCACAGTTATTCAGTGGTCCGAACTGTCCAAATAACTGTCTAGACAATTGTGTGCGTATGAGGGAAGGGCATCGTATGTTTTGCTTTTTCAGGCTCTGATGGTGGATAAGATGCTAATATTTGCATGTGGATCCGAGTGTGAGTGCAGGGGTATGGGATCCGAGTGTGAGTGCAGGGGTATGGGATCCGAGAGTGAGTGCAGGGATGTGGAATCCGAGGGTGGGCGCAGGGGTATTGGCACTGGCGGATCTAGCCCACCGGTTTGGGGGGGGGGAACTTTCGGTTTTCGGCGTCAGCCCCCCCTCCCCTCCCCTAGTGGCGTACTTATAAATTTTGTCAGGGAAAGAGTCGAAGGGATTTGGAGGGTGCCCATTCTCCCACTATTTTTGGTTAAAAGCATCGGATTTCTACCACTATTTGTCAAAGGGACCCATTTTTTACAATAATAACTAACAAAAATTAATGACAACATAATTTCCTGTGTATGGGGCCCCAGCCTACCTCCACCGCTTCTAAGTTACAGGACTTTTTGTTCTTGTTTACCAAAACGTTCACGTTCACGTTCAATGTCTTGTACCACGTCAACGTTCGTGTTCGTGTACCACTGGCAGATCCGATTTTGTCAACTCTTGCTGTAAGCAGAACTTGAGCAGCATAGAACCCTCGATGTGTGTCAGAATGTACTATGCTACCATATTGGCTTCCAAACAATTATGACGATATTTTTAACCTCGGCAAAGGTTATTGCATTTTAATTCAGTTTACTGCTGTTGGTTTCGGGGGTGGGGGGCAAAAGGCACTATCCCCCCATTTTTAAGCGCTTCTGGGGGGAGGGGCATGGCCGGAATGGCCCCTCCCTGGATCCGCTAGTGGGTACGGGAGCTGCATAAGCATTAACTTGAGGGCGGGAACATACCAATGGTCCCCTCCGTAGTAATGCTCTGCTTGATCCAGGAAACTGTGGTGACCGATAACGGTTTTAGGCTCACAAGCATCGAGGACCCACACGGACACTTGCTGATCATAGGGAGCCACGGAAGCCGTGTCCTAATGGGCTGATTTTCAGAACTTATGCACTAAATAGCATTTTGTCGAAGCATAAAAACAGTTTATAAGAAAAAATACTATTTTAATTGGACCCACCGAATATTACCTGTTCAAATCCCAAGAGTTTAATAAAAAGAAATCAGAAAAATGTGAACCCCCCACCTCCAACTGGTCGTAAACCAGCATTCTGCATACGCTGCTGCACACGGGAGACATTTGCAGAATTTGAATGGAGATCCCGAGGAAAATGAAAAGCAAGGGTGTCATTTTCTCAAAACTACAGCTTGCGCACTTTATGTTTGGGCATAGTGTAGGACTGTCACATTGTGAAAGAAAGTGGCACGATGCTGTGGAGCGTGGCTGGTGGCACTCGCATCACACATTTTGAGGGGGAACAAACAGGATTTTGAGTGCACTAATTTGGTTTGTGATACACTACCTGATTTGTGATACCGATACATAAACACACATGGTGAGAATATATGGGTCTGGGCAGTGGCGCAACCAGGATTTCAGTTCGGAGGGGAGGGCCAGGGTTGGAGAGCGGGCCCCCTCGCAAGCGGGCCCCCCTCATGTTTTTAAAAAGTCTGCGGAAAACATGCACTTACTTTTGAGCGGGCCCCTATGTTTGTAAAACTTCGCGGAAATAAAAGCACTTTTCCTTTATCAGGGGCCCCGGTTCGAGGCGGGCCCTGGTTAAAACGGGCCCCCAGATTTTCAGTTGGTTCAAAGGGCCCCTGATTCGAGCCACAGATCCGCTTCGCGGCCCCCTAGCCAGGGCTCTGAGTAGGGTGGCCCACTCCGAGCCAGGGGCCCGCTTCGCGGGCCCCAAAAATTTGTTCTGGGGGGGGGGGCCCCCCTGGTTGCGCTACTGGGTCTGGGCCCATCCGTACCCGTACTCAGGTCTGGACATTCTTCCATGAAGCCAGCCATGGGGCAAGTCCTTATTTTCGAGACAATTTCAGCATGAATATGGAAAATAACAAATTAACATTAGCAGAGTGGCAAACCGGGGGGGGGGAGGGGGTGTTCGACCCACCCGGGATTTTCAGCCATGCCCGCACCGTCCACCAGCGCTGATGTAGTCGGTCCGTATCCCGCTGGTTATCTGCCCACCCATGACTTTCCAAAGAGGGAGACTACAACCCGTGATTACCAGCCCTCTGCCTTCGTGCTCTGCGACTCCCCATGTACTGGTAGTTACATATTTGTGGGTAGCTTGACATGATAGGCGGCGGAACTGGGGCCATAGGGGAATTGGTACAGAGGAGCCCTCTTAAATCCGGACGTTTAATATTGACCCCATACCTACAGCGTTGACTGGAAGGAATCTACCCAACATGACGTTCCGCCACTATGGAGCAATATGCTTGCCCACCGAGTTGTTGACCCAATTGGTACATTTTCAGCCTATTCCTTTACACTGTTGCACATTTACAGCGTGTGAGGCCACTGATGTGACCCCATAGCTATTTTTGTACCCACCTGTTCACAGGCCGGGTCGAGCAAGAATGAGGACACCCTGGCACGGCACCTCGGAGCCTCGGGGCATTTGGCGTTTTCGCGTCGAGCTTGCGGGCCGGTCGGGCGGCTGAGCAGAAACCAGTCTGTGGATAGCCTGGCGGGAGTTTGCGCGGTGCAGCGAGCGCGAGTGAACTGTGCATGATTTTCTAGGCGACTTTGTGTGAGGTGCGGAAATTTTCCCACGCCTGGTTTCTATCTGCCCATAGTCGATAGTGAATTTATATTTACAGAATGTCAACAGCTCGCTCTCCTGGTCCAGATGGGAGCAAGGCACCGCAATCGCCGCCGCCCTCTCCACTGAAGATGTCTGAGATAAAACCAGAATTATTTGCGAGAACTGTCAGAAAACATGCTGGGAGGGCCAAAGAACGGGTAAGTAGAGCATGGAAGCGTTCTATCGACGCTATATTGTGTTGGACTGATATTTTCCCTCACTGACGTAAGCTGTTCCGGCTGTTTTGGACAAATGCTATTGTTCTTGTGATTAATTAAAACAAGTTTCTTCTCTGCTATGAACCAAGTTGTCATCTGTTTGGTGAACATCAGTGAGGTATATATAGCTCTTAAATCGCATGTTGTTTTTGTTTGTTTTAGAGGCTTGATTTTGGTTCCACATGTGATTCAACAGATGGTGCTGGTGGAATTGGATGGCTTGCCAAGTTCAGCTGGACTAAAAATAGTGCACTGGTGCTGGTCAGAGTTGTCCTGGTGGTTTCTCCTGAGTGATATGTGAAGCCATGGGCCTTCTTCAGAATATGAAATCCTACACTGTTGTCACAAGCAGACGTGTCAAAGAAAAGGTAATGAGATATGTTGTTGCTCCAGGTGAAATAGGTAAATAGGTGCCTACCTAACTAGTTCCTATGTGACTTTTGTTCCTGTTGTTGTTATTGGCATGCCACTGAAACAACATGCAATGCTCAATGATGTGGATCATTATGCTGGCATGCCCATAATAATGTGAGCTAAAAAGAGGTAAATTTGTGTTTTTGGTTGTTTTTTATCAGTGGAATCCTTATTCCAATGCAATGCTTATGAATATCAATATGGTTAACATGATGTGACCACTCATTTGCTCTGCAAATACTTACTTTTCAGTTGGCAGGCAAAATAACACCAAAAAGAGACTGAGTTGGGCAATATGGCATACAAAATTAAGCTAAAAAAGAAGAAAAAAATGTTCCATAGATTATCCTAACATAGCTTAACCTAATATAATAGGATATTCTTTTTTAACTGAAAAATGGCATGCAATTTTGTTTTCTCAATGTTCCAAATTAAATTTACCTAACCTAACCCAACCTGTTCTTCAAGAAAAAAAATTGGGGATTCTTTTTCACTGAAAATATTTCAAAATTATAATACCTAACCAAGCCTAACCCCTATGCTTGCTTCATGAGGTTAAAATGTATGCAAATCCCATCTTGTTAATACTAAGTACAATAATACCTAAAATATGCATGGTATTGAATAACCAGGAATATTTTGCTAAAATATTTGAATATTATGCTAAACCTCAAATTTCACATGTTTCTTTGATATCTTTTTAGTTCTGTGTAATTGGTATGTATCATTTCTGAGGTCTACTTTCACTCATAAATTGTTTATATAAAAAAGGTGCTTCAAGGTTGGAGCAATAGGCTGTTCATAGATAATTGGGATCCAGAACATTATCCTCTCCAAAAAAAAACCATCATCTCATTTTGTTTTTGGTATTTGAAGGTTGAATGGTGCTATTTGACAATGAACTGCTCTGTGATAAGGTGCTTAGGATTTACTGAAAAGTATGCACTAAGATTCTGATGGTCACAGTTTTGAAGAAAACTGTCATCTAATCCAATTACCAAAAGAAATGTCCTCCCTGCATCCAATATTGCATGTTCATAAGCATTGCATGTTTTTAGCAAATCAATGATTGACAAATCCAACCCTGGTCTGCTATGCATGGTGTTATTGTGGTTTAAGGTGCTCATGAGGCAAGTTGTACACACATTTAACCTCCATAAAACAAGCAAATAGGTTAGGCTAGATTGGATTAGATTGCATTACATTGAAAATGAACCATTTTGATAAGGTATTACCTCACTCAAAACTCATTTTTTGTGGTTATTTTGCTCATTAACTAAGAAGTAAGCATTTCTGGCAGAAATATATGGTCACATCATCTTTATCATGTTCATCAACATGGTATTAAAGATGGAAATTCTCACAAAATCTATGAAACACTTCAAAGCAGAACTTTGTTCTATTCATATCATTGTGGGCGCTGTATGACCAACGCAGTTGATGCGCCCCTAAGCCCAAATAACCAACCTATTCATATCATTGTTTTTCCTTGATTGTATATGCAGATTTCCATGATTTGTCATGTGTGGATTAATCTCTTCCAAATATATCATCATGGCCTCCACTGTAGTGGGCTTAGCTGATTAATTTAACTGGTCAAGCAGCAGATGAAAGTGTAGTGATATTGTGAATCCATTTCTTTGGATATGTTTGTTGTTGTTCCATATTTCAATATTTACTATTCTTCAGGCATGGTCAATGCACTATGAATTTATATATATATATATATATATATATATATATATATATATATATATATATATATATATATATATATATATATATATATATATATATTATCTGTATATATAGCAATCTCAATGCTCTAGTGTTTCTTCCACCTCTGTAGCACATGACATGCATCATTTTTTAATTGGTAATCCAAATCATTAATATATTTATCTGAGCATTGTTCAATGTCATAATTAGAATCTTCTCGACAGGACAGTACCTGGTGAAAGGGACTATGATTCTTGCCTTAAAGATGCATTTGATTAACTTTCATTTCAAAACATGCCATCAGGTATGAATATCTTCTCATCATCCTCATGTGCAATGTCCTTAGGTTAATGAGCACTTCATGGCTTTATGACTTTATTGTTTGATGTTGGTGATGATGTCAGTACTATTTCTGCTACCTTTGCCAAACAGGGTGGTAAGCACCCACATCCTGCTCATAACATGTAATAAGAAGCAAGAGTGGCATGTAATGATATCCAACATAAAAAAAGTGATTTCAAGACAATTACCATTAAGTGCAGGTGTCCACTCAAGTTTCAGAATTTTGGATGCTGTTCTAGGACAATGGTATGCATACCGAATGCCATCTGCATGATATTGATGTTGAATCTTGCTATATGCATGTTGTTTCTCCATCTGTGGTTATATTTATATTGTCATTTGCTATTTTGAGCAGGTTGGATATTTAAATGTTTCACAAGGTAGTAAAGAATGGAAAATATTGACGGAGGTGAAATATTGAAACGAGGAATGTACTGCATTATTTCAGTGCCATTCTTGCAGTTTTCCCCTCCTGTGGCCCCTGATAAAACTTCTTAGATTCCTGCCTCTGTACCAATTTTTAGATGAGGTTGAGGCATGCTTGATGACTTTGAAATGATAAACTGAGGAATGATTGCTGTTCTGGATCATGGATGATAATTATATAAAGGATAACTTAGTGATCCATGATTACAATTGGCCTGAAGCAATAGAACATGTTATATGCCAACGTAATGCTAAAAAGATAAACCAATGATCATAATTGCCAAATGATCCATTACTGAAAATGAGCCCATGATTCTGGATTAAATGGCAATACTTCAAGACAATTGTCGTTATAATTAGGTTCATTTTTGTCAAATGTAGTTATAATAGGTAAATTTTATCTCAGGACATATGAAGTTCCAGGCTCTTAGCTTTTTTGTACAATTATTACTTGGAGGCCCAATAAGTGAATACTGTTTGGATCATGGACAATGTTTGATATGGCCCCATTCAGTTATTAATTGTGGTAGGGATGATGAGGATGTGCCATTTGGTACAACTGGAAGTGGTACAGATGAGTTTCAAATCTCTTCATCAGTTATCTTCAACAGGATGTTGCACCTATAGATCAGAGCTTGTCAAACTCTGGACCCATTGAGTTCAGTATCCTTTTGTGCATTATCAATGCACTAATTTGATATTTAACTAGCAATGAATGAAGATTGAATGCCTGACTATACTGAATAAGTATCACTGATGATACTGGACAATCATAAATGCAGATGAATGCAAATAGGTGTGAATGTAACGCTTTTATGGAATTGATTGTTGAGTAGATGAACAATGATGGGCTTGCTATGCTTACAGATTACATTTTCATCCAAGCTTTATTCGTGGACATCGAGCACGTCTGATTTTTTGCACGAGCCTCTGCCCCCATGTGGACCATGTGTGTGTTTGTGTGCTGCGTGGGGAAGGCGACATTTGTTTGTGGGCGAACAGAGAGCTGCACTTTCCTGGCGTGTTGGTCTGTTCTGTGGTCTGAACATGGCCTATGGTCTATCATACGCTGACAACCGAACTGTCCACCGTCAACGAAGGCCGGGTTGACCGACCGAACAAAACCATTTTGATGCTATCCTAGCTGTTTTTACGCAGCATGTCGTTCAACGAACGTGGCCAAACGTGGGAGTTGGGAAGTCTGGTTTGGGGTGGGTGTTGGCTGGCGGCCTGCTCTGTGGACGGAGCGTCGCGCGCGGCATACCGAGCGGTACATGCCGCCTACAGAGCTCTGCAAAACCAGCTCCATGTGTGGAATGTGCACGCCTGGCTAGAAGCCAGCTGCGTGTGCGCTGTGGCATATGGCGGCTGCCGTCGGCCGGTGTAGGGCGGCCAGCTGCATGCCGTGCTGTGGTATAGGGGGCGCCGTCGACGTGTAGGGCGGCCATCTGCGTGCCGTGCTGTGGTATATGGCGGATGCCGTCGGCCGGTGTAGGGCGGCCAGTGGGGGCTGTGGTATATGGGGAGCCGTGGGGAGGGGGCATTGCGGCCGTGGAAGGGTGCGGGCCGGTGTAGGGCGGCCAGCTGCGTGCCGTGCTGTGGTATACGGCGGCTGCCGTCGGCCGGTGTAGGGCGGCCAGCTGCGTGCCGTGCTGTGGTATATGGCGGTGCCGTCGGCCGGTGTAGGGCGGCAGCTGCGTGTGTGGTTATGGCGTGCCGTCGGCCGGTGTAGGCGGCCAGCTGCATGCCGTGTTGGTATATGGCGGATGCCGTCGGCCGGTGTAGGGCGGCCATCTGCGTGCCTGCTGTGGTTCGGCGGGCCGTGGTTCGGCTGCCGTCGGCCGGTGTAGGGCGGCCAGCTGCGTGCCGTGCTGTGGTATATGGCGGCTGCCGTCGGCCGGTGTAGGGCGGCCAGCTGCGTGCCGTGCTGTGGTATATGGCGGCTGCCGTCGGCCGGTGTAGGGCGGCCAGCTGCGTGCCGTGCTGTGGTATATGGCGGCTGCCGTCGGCCGGTGTAGGACGGCCAGCTGCGTGCCGTGCTTTGGTATATGGCGGCTGCCGTCGGCCGGTGTAGGGCGGCCAGCTACGTGCCGCGCTGTGGTATACGGCGGCTGCCGTCGGCCGGTGTAGGACGGCCAGCTGCGTGCGGCAATGATACATTATTCGTCGAATAGGGTGGAATATGCCACTTTCTGAACACTGAATCGACATCCCTTCCAACGGAGTATCGACATCCAGCTTCATGATGAGTCGTTATGAAGTCTTTATATCTAATTTCCAACATAATTTTGTTGATAAGTAATTTTGGTGATACTCACCATTGCGGATTGCCATGCACAAACATCTCTGCACAATCCCAGGTAATACAATTACCTATGCTGCGGTCTGTTATACAATATCTTTTGACAAGGATAGGTATTTTGCATCGCTATCGCTAAAATAGTTACCCCTAAATTAGGTGTCTTAAAACAAAGGGGAAAAGGTGCACGTATGAGTACGCTGTCGGATCGGAATTGTGTTCAAAGAACTTATAATTTCTGTTAAATGATATCGTTTCCATGACGAATTTCGGCATCCTACTGGATTTGTTTCGACATCTCACACCTAACGAAAAACCACTATTTTAACACTGGCGTGCGGTGCGCCGGCGAATCGGGCTGTCACCTGGGCAATGGCGGCTGCTGAAACTGCAGCCTGCCTGACTGGCCTGCACGTGGGCGACTGCTGAAGCTGTCACCTTCCTGACTGACCTGCACGTGGGCGGCTGCTGAAGCTGCAGCCTGCCTGACTGGCCTGCACGTGGGCGGCTGCTGAAGCTGTCACCTTCCTGACTGGCCTGCACGTGGGCGGCTGTTGAAGCTGTCACCTCCCGACTGGCCTGCGTGGGCGGCTGTTGAATCTGTCACTTCCTGACTGGCCTGCACGTGGGCGGCTGTTGAAGCTGTCACCTTCCTGACTGGCCTGCACGTGGGCGGTTGCTGAAGCTGCAGCCTGCTGACTGGCCTGACGTGGGCGACGCTGAAGTTGTACCTCCTGACTGGCTGACGTGGGCGGCTGCTGAAGCTGCAGCCTGCCTGACTGGCCTGCACGTGGGCGGCTGCTGAAGCTGTTACCTTCCTGACTGGCCTGCACGTGGGCGGCTGTTGAAGCTGTCACCTCCCTGACTGGCCTGCACGTGGGCGGCTGTTGAAGCTGTCACCTCCCTGACTGGCCTGCACGTGGGCGGCTGTTGAATCTGTCACATTCCTGACTGGCCTGCACGTGGGCGGCTGTTGAAGCTGTCACCTTCCTGACTGGCCTGCACGTGGGCGGCTGCTGAAGCTGCAGCCTGCCTGACTGGCCTGCACGTGGGCGGCTGTCGGGCTGCACGCCGCCCCATTGCACGGCTGTGAGGCCGGTGTGCGGGCGGACGCCCCGCCTCGGTCGGGGCAGACCGTGCTGGGCCACTGCCCTGCCCTGCTCGATCTCTGCCCGATCTCTGCCCGGGCAGTGGCAACAGGTGCTATGGGCAGAGACAGGGCGGAGGAAAAGCACGGCCGGGTACCGAGTAGAAACCGTTTGCTTGGTACCTGGCCGTCACATTGACAAGTGCATCCTGTTCGATATCTGCTCTAGCAGTAGCACCTCTGCTCAGTAGTGCTAGGCCGGCCACATTGGCAGAGCCTCTGTCTGGCACCTCTACCCTGGCCGTAGCAGCCCGGCCCTGGCTTGCTGGAACGGTCACATTAACGGGTGCACCTCTATCCGGTGGGCGTGCGAGCCGGCGGCCGGGACCGCCCTGACCGGTTCACCTTGTGTCGGCGCGTCGTATCCGCGCCGTATTTGGCGTCCGGCGGCGGACGACGCGTGTGTGGGGCGCCGACCTTGCTGCGGGCAGCATTAACATGGGCCGTGCTGAGTTTGTCGCGAGACGTTAGATGATGCGCCGCTTGCCGGCCGGTGTGGACGGGACGGCTGGGTGCGATTTATGCCAGCCAGCAGCGATGCAACCAAAAGGCTTGGTTGTGGCCGTCCCGATGAGCCGGCGCTCGAGAGTGATTAGCTGGGTGTGTGTGTCCCATTGTTGTCTACGGGAATGTGCTGAACTGCGCCACGGCGACTCGAGGTCTTGTAGGGAAGACAGTGCCGGCAAGTTGTTGCCACGTAGTAGTAAGGCCGGTTTAAACCGGCTGTCAAAATCAGTTTTGGCCACGTGGTGGTTTAAGTCGCAGCAAAACTCATTTTTGTTTTAGCCACTTTGTCGCGAGGGTACAAAACTGACGTGTGGCACTGCCAAAATTATGATGCGATGTTACGATGAATTGCCTATCAAAGAAATTGCATTCAATACGGATATTTCCCCTTTTAATTACAGTAGTATACAGGGGGACGAGTGGTCTAGGGGTTAGATGCTCGTCTCACAATCGAAAGATTGTGGGTTCGAATCTCACCTGTCGCTACTCTTCGCCCGCGACCAATCGGCGTGAGAGATTGGCGACGCTATATGGCTCAACGGTCGACGTGTCGGAAAACCAATAACCAATCAAGCATGTGTTGGAATGCTGCCTGAAACTTGTGTAGACTTCCGTGTGACTTGTTTGACTTATGCCATAAACGTACCCGATATGTCCGTTCGTACTGCATGTGGCAAATCAGATAAGTGCATACCAATGCAGTTGTACCTAATCGGTGTTGGATGACCAGGTTCGTAATGTCGGCAAGTGTTTAGGTGCATCTTTAATTCACCAGCCATCCATCTGGCTGATTGGGATCAGAGGAAATTTGGGCAAAATTGGATATAACTTTTTATATAAACATTATGCTGGTAGATCACAGTGTAAATAATGCCCTTCTTCCAGTTAATTTTGATGAAGATATGTCAGTTCCAGTCTGCAAAATATTGCATCAAAGTCAACAAGGTGTACTTGCTGGTCAAGATGTCGCACGAAAATTAACAGGGCTGACCTAGTCAGTGTGGGACACCAAAGCGTATTAAGCAAACACCAAAGGCAGTATACCACAAAAGCACAGATTGGCGCCAAGAAACGCGAGCTGAAATGAAAATACGCAAAGCCTGGAATGGTTAGTGTGTTTATGGAAATGCAACACGAACTTGTTGAGATTGTTATGCTTTGCAGGCTGGATTCTGTCTAGGTATGTTTCCATGTGTGTGTAGCCGCTGGTATTCACCCTTATCCAAATCTAAGCTTGTGGAAACGTCCGCTGATTTTTTTGCATTTAAAAAGGAAGAAGCTTGTGTTTGTATTTACATGCTATCATCTACGTTTTAAAAACCCATGTAGGGGAGGGGCGTTATGTATGCAATGTTAAATGTAAGTTGCGGGGTATATTCTACCCCGAGAAGAGCATTTTGAGGTTCAGCCGGTTTTGGCTGGTATTAACCGATTGAAGCATGTTTTATCCGGCTGTTTGCCAACCCTGAGTAAAGACCGGTGCTGCCAACGCAGACATATAGACGGGTATGGCGGTTGTCTAACATCTGTGTGTCAGGTCGCCTCAGCGGATGTCTGGGGCAGGTATGAAAAGCCACTGTATGGTGTTAGCGGTTTAGACCATCGTTAGATGGTCTGACCAAAATTACCTTTGGTGGACCACTGGCTGTGTTATCTTGACACAACTTGAGGTTTGTAGTTTTGAATACTTTCTGATAGTAACAAATGTGACAACCCAGGTACGAACTGAAATGTTCTCTCATTTATTGCCAGGACCTGGTAGCAAACTTGCTTTGCTCAGGATATCATTTTTCATTTCATTCCAGCCGGTTTTTGCTACCCGTGATCTGTATGTGGCTATAGTGGATTTCTGACAGGTGTCTGTAGGGGTGTGTGTGTGTGTGTAGTGGGTTGACGTGTGTGGTGGATGTGGGCAGTGGGAGTGTCCGGCACGTGTGTGCGTGTCACAGGTGGACGTTTGTGGTGGATGTGTGCACTGTGTACTGGCTGTATGCAGTTTGCAGTGTGTGCGGTACGTGCAGCGGATGCCGCAGGTGCAGTGGGACTGCGAACCGTGCGGACCTGGCCTGACCTGACCTGACCTGACCTGACCTGACCGTGTGCCGTCTTACTGGCACCTACCTAATGCGTTGCGGCGCTGCGCTCTGGTGTCGTTCGGTCCCCAACCGGTTGTCAGGTTATTCTGAGCTGTTATGGAAGGCTCAGCGTTGGCGTCGGCATCTACGGTGCCGCACAATATGTGCGCAGGCTCCGGGCGTAATGCGTGTATCCATAATGAGGATAGCAGGCACTGGCTTCACGCTGAGCCAAACTAGGCGTGCGTGCAAGCCATTAAGGAATGGATGCGTGATTTTCTGCTCCACGCCATGCTGGATGAATGAGGCAAGCTTATTTCGACATCTCATTCCTCTGAACGTATTTTGGTGTCCTTGGTAGGTGATCTGTACTCCAAGTCGCACACCTGCCCTGTGTTCCTGTACTGCGTATTGGTGGTGTAGGTAGTTCCAAGCCCTACTCGTGTTAACGTTCGCTTGTCATGTCGTTCAATGTCCCGGACACTCAGACACTCCCAGCCCAGCGCCGGTGAAAGTGCTCCTGTGTGCGTCTAAGATGACTTCGAACAATGTTATGACGGTTTGAGTTGCATTCATTACAGTTGTGGCATCACATAGCGCGGCCGCCGTGGTAATTCTCCACGCTGTATGCCGATCGACCAGTGCCTTCTGGTTCAGACACAGGCCATAAACATGTTCCGATCCTGAGCAATGTCCAGGTACACCAGACCTTTTTGTGTACGCTCCAGCGTACGTCACATTGCTTGTTCAGCATTGATTGTGGCCGTGGCTGAACTCAACCTTTGTTGGATCTTCGGTATGCGCTGAATCTCCAGTTATCTTAAATCAGCTGCGCAGCCTGCGCGCATGTATGTGCGCTGTGCGCGTGCGCACGTGTGAGCTGTGAGTACGCTGTCGGACGGCACGTCACAGCTGTCGATGTGCGCTCCCAGCTGGCCACTGTCGCAGTGGCAGTGTCAGCCGGTGTTTATGGTCGGCCGTCGTGTCGCGTTACGCTACCGTCCCGGGAAGGTATCGCTCCGGCGACTGGTGGGCTGGTGACGGTGTCGACGACTGCCTCCCAGCACGTGTGGAGGTTGGAGGTTGGCTGGTGCCGCGGCGGACCGAGCCGGTCCGGTCCGGTCCGGTCCGGTCCGGTCCGGTCCGGTCCGGTCCGGTCCGGTCCGGTCCGGTCCGGCACGGTCCGGCACGGCAGCACGTCTGCGATTGGCTGTCTCGACTGCCGTCCACTGCTGCTGACGTGTCCGGTCCGGGCGACAGCCGCCGGTCGGACACGGCGTGGGCGGCGCCTCCTCGCTGCCCCGTGGTTGGCTCGGCCGTAATTTGTCCAGTTAGTGTCGGTTAGTGTCTCGCGAGGCCCGTCTTTGCTGAGGTTGTGTTATACTGAGATTAAGGTCGTCCCGCCCAGTCGTTTCGGTCTGAGGTCTGCCCCCAGTCGCCTGCTCTGGGCTTCGCCCGATCTCTGTCCGAACTACGGTCTGCCCTGCCAGCCCTGCGTGGGCTGTGCTCTGCTCGTGCTTTAGTCTCGTCACCCTAGGCGCTACATGACCAATGTAGTCGATCCGCCCTAAAGCCCCAATAACTAACCAACTTGGTCTCGTCATCCAGTCTCCCAGGTCAGGCTACTCGGCCAGTCTGCTCGGCCAGTCTCCCAGGTCAGGCTACTCGGCCAGGCTGCTCGGCCAGGCTCTGGCTGTGACTATGATGTGCTCTGATTCGAGGCCGGTGGGACAATCTGCCGTGCCCGGTTTCGCGATGGGTCCGTCCCGTTCGCAGTTTGTCATTTCCTGCCAGACTTGCGGCGCGCTGGCAGCGGCGGCGGCCCACGGCGCGACCCAAGGATGCCTGGCCGGCGAGCGAGTCCGGCCCAGATTCTTGATGGGCGTCCAACGACAACAGTCGCGCCGGCAGACGACCCTGCGCTGCGCTGCTACCTACCATAGCACGTGTGCTGTTTGTGCTTTAGCACAAACAGCACACGTGCACAAACAGACTGTTTTAGCACAAACAGTCTGATCATAATGGCACATTGATGCACAGCTCCGGTGCCAGTGCATGTGCCAGATTGCAAGCTACGAGTTCTGAGGTCGGGGGACGAGTAGTCTAGAGGTAAGTTGCCCGTCTCACAATCGAAAGATTGTGGGTTCGAGTCTCACCTGTCGCTACTCTTCGCCCGCGACCAATCGGCGTGAGAGATTGGCGACGCCACATGACTCAACGGTCGACGTGTCGTAAAAACCAATAACCACCACCACCGAGTCCTGAGGTCGTCTCCGTCGCCGAGGTGTCTCGCTGACCGAGCCGTCAGATCACTTCCGCGCCGCCGGCCGCCTAGTGTTGCGTTGTCGGCTTTGTGGCGGCTCTGGGCGCCGCTCCGCCGCCGCCGCCGCCGCTCCGCCGCCGCCGCCGCTCCGCCCCGTCCAGCTGCAGCCGTGTCCGAGCGTCGTCCGTAGCCGTGGGCCGTGCCGAGCCAGCCCGGCTCGGCCATTGTCGGCCGGGTGGGTGAGCAGTGGCGGCCGGCCGTGGCTCCGGTCCAGATCAGCCTCGGGTGGGATAGCGGTGCCCGCTCACGAGGGCGGCACCGCCGACAGTCCGTGGCGTCCGAGTCGGCTGCTGCAGCGGCGGCGGCGGCGTCCCACTGCCACGCTCGGACGTGCAGTGCACGCTTTGATGTGTTTGGTTAGGACGTTTGGACTTTGCCATTTGCTTCCATTTAATGATGAATACTGGGTTTAGCTAGGATATTCAAACGCCACCTGGCGGCCGATCCAGGGGGCGGGGCACTTATGGTATATCCCCGAGAACGGCGTTCCCCAGGCACGGTCGACTGCAGCCTCTCCTCTTCACTTCTTTTCATCCAAAGTCAACAACTCGCTGGAAAATCTGGGTCTCTGGGTCAGGTCTGAGTTCACCCCATTTATTTTCTCACCTGGTGGCGCTCGCTCCGGATAAACGTTGCCCGGCCCACCAGGCGAATGCCCACTGCATTACAATGTCTTGACCTGTCCTCGCGCCTGCCAGGTAATTTTTAAGCTATGCTTTTCTATTTTCCAACATGTTTTAGGGTCCTACGGGTGCCATAAAGCAGGCCTTTAGGGTTCCTTGGAGCCATAAATTGGGAATAATTGCTTTGTTTTTTTTTGTTCGTTGATAGTAAATTCGACGACTGTTGTCTCGATCTGAACCAGTGAATATCCCGGAGGCAATGAATGTGACAGAATTGCATCTAGTATGACTGACAATGCGTATCTTGTCTTTCCGTGCCAGCTGCGGTGTCTGGCAGTGTGCTCTCCCGGGGGACTGAAGGGGGAGGCGAACCTGGAAGCCGTGTCAGTTGTGATGTCTGTGGGTGCTCTCTCCCGTGCCAGCTGCGGTGTCGGGCGGTGGGTGGTCTCTCCCGTGCCAGCTGCGGTGTCGGGCGGTGGTCTCTCCCGTGCCAGCTGCGGTGTCGGGCGGTGGTCTCTCCCGTGCCAGCTGCGGTGTCGGGCGGTGGTCTCTCCCGTGCCAGCTGCGATGTCGGGCGGTGGTCTCTCCCGTGCCAGCTGCGGTGTCGGGCGGTGGTCTCTCCCGTGCCAGCTGCGGTGTCGGGCGGTGGTCTCTTCCGTGCCAGCTGCGGTGTCGGGCGGTGGTTCTCCCGTGCCAGCTGCGGTGTCGGGCGGTGTCTCTCCCGTGCCAGCTGCGGTGTCGGGCGGTGTTCTCTCCCGTGCCAGCTGCGGTGTCGGGCGGTGCTCTCTCCCGTGCCAGCTGCGGTGTCGGGCGGTGTTCTCTCCCGTGCCAGCTGCGGTGTCGGGCGGTGGTCTCTCCCGTGCCAGCTGCGGTGTCGGGCGGTGCTCTCTCCCGTGCCAGCTGCGGTGTCGGGCGGTGTTCTCTCCCGTGCCAGCTGTGGTGTCGGGCGGTGGTCTCTCCCGTGCCAGCTGCGGTGTCGGGCGGTGGTCTCTCCCGTGCCAGCTGCGGTGTCGGGCGGTGGTCTCTCCCGTGCCAGCTGCGGTGTCGGGCGGTGGTCTCTCCCGTGCCAGCTGCAGTGTCGGGCGGTGGTCTCTCCCGTGCCAGCTGCGGTGTCGGGCGGTGGTCTCTCCCGTGCCAGCTGCGGTGTCGGGCGGTGGTCTCTCCCGTGCCAGCTGCGGTGTCGGGCGGTGGTCTCTCCCGTGCCAGCTGCGGTGTCGGGCGGTGGTCTCTCCCGTGCCAGCTGCGGTGTCGGGCGGTGCTCTCTCCCGTGCCAGCTGCGGTGTCGGGCGGTGCTCTCTCCCGTGCCAGCTGCGGTGTCGGGCGGTGGTCTCTCCCGTGCCAGCTGCGTTGTCGGGCGGTGCTCTCTTCCGTGCCAGCTGCGGTGTCGGGCGGTGGTCTCTCCCGTGCCAGCTGCGGTGTCGGGCGGTGCTCTCTCCCGTGCCAGCTGCGGTGTCGGGCGGTGGTCTCTCCCGTGCCAGCTGCGTTGTCGGGCGGTGCTCTCTTCCGTGCCAGCTGCGGTGTCGGGCGGTGGTCTCTCCCGTGCCAGCTGCGGTGTCGGGCGGTGCTCTCTCCCGTGCCAGCTGCGGTGTCGGGCGGTGCTCTCTCCCGTGCCAGCTGCGGTGTCGGGCGGTGGTCTCTCCCGTGCCAGCTGCGGTGTCGGGCGGTGGTCTCTCCCGTGCCAGCTGCGGTGTCGGGCGGTGGTTTCTCCCGTGCCAGCTGCGGTGTCGGGCGGTGGTCTCTCCCGTGCCAGCTGCGGTGTCGGGCGGTGGTCTCTCCCGTGCCAGCTGCGGTGTCGGGCGGTGGTCTCTCCCGTGCCAGCTGCGGTGTCGGGCGGTGGTCTCTCCCGTGCCAGCTGCGGTGTCGGGCGGTGGTTTCTCCCGTGCCAGCTGCGGTGTCGGGCGGTGGTCTCTCCCGTGCCAGCTGCGGTGTCGGGCGGTGGTCTCTCCCGTGCCAGCTGCGGTGTCGGGCGGTGGTCTCTCCCAGAGGGCTGCGGCTCCGCTGTGGAGCCGTGTCGGCCGCGGCCACAATCCGTCCGAACTGGCAGCGGCATGAGGCACCCGCTGACAGGACTGTGCGATCTGGCAGCGGAACGGGGCATCCACTGACAGAACTGTACGGAGGATAGCCTCCGAGCATCTTGCGCGAACAAACAGCTTTGCACCAGTCCACCCGAGCCAGGCTGCAACCGAACAGACGTGGCCTTTGTTCTGTGCCGACAGCCCCGGTGTCGGAGAGTGTTCTTGTTTCCCGGTACTTTCTAGGAGCAGATTCTAGGAAGAGACATCAACGCGTCGGTTATGGCAAAAATAAACCATCAATTTACGCGGAAAACAGCTCGTGTCCGCCGACGGCTTCCATTCGACTGGAACCGGGCCGGCCGCCGCCGCGGTCCCGGCCGCGCTCGCGCCCGGGCGTCCAGGGAGCCGTGACCGGACCGTTGGACGACCGGGGCACCTATCGGCTGTCTACACGGCTGGGTGGAACAGCGCTGCTGGCCGGGCTATCTCGGGTGTCCGACGCACGTCCGACACCGTCCTGGCCGTGCTGCGCGACCGGCCTGTCTGTGGTACTGCATTACCCGCGCCGTCCCAGGTCTGGTCGACTGTTGCAGCTCGGTCGCTGGCGTAGCCGCCGGGTCGCATGGTGTGTGCCCTGCCGGTGTAGTCGCCGGGTCGTGCGGTGTAGTCGTGGCCCGGTCCGGACGAGGCTGACCCCTGTGGGGAGGTGGCCGACCCCGCCGCGCCGGGCCGCCGCTTGCTCCTCCCCTCCGCTCCCCATGTCCGATTGCCGTCAGCCGGATGGCCGCCGCTCGTTTGATCTCTGCACAGCCGCTGCCGGCCGGCATGGTCGGCCCCACTGGTGGCTGCCGGCCGCCGAGCCCGCCCGGAACCGGTCAGCACTGCTCGCCGCCACGTCACCGCGCCATGTGGAGCGGACACGGCCTCGTGTAGGCGTGGTAATGCCAGCCGATAACAATGTCGACACCGGTGGGACTCGAACGCGCGTCTCATCGATTTACGCTGGCTTGTCAGCGGGAGACGCAGTTAGGAGACGACAGCGGGCGCGCCCGGAGATTGGCACCACTCGCGTCAGCTGTGACCTGATCTGGCCGAGCGAGCCGCTCAATGACCTGCACCGTCACCGTGCTGCTGCTGCCCGCCGCGGCCTCTCGCGCGTCGCAGTAGCCAGGCCGTCGCATGCCATCACTCGCGCCGTGGCGGCCACCTTGGCCGGCGGCGGCCAGCGGCAGGACCGCTGGTCTCTCAGCCTGTCCGACAGTCGGACAGTCGGACAGTCGGACAGTCGGACTGTCGGACAGTCGGCCGTAGCGGCGCACCGCGTATGTTATGACGCCGGTGTGAGCAGCGTGATGGACGTCGGCGTGGCCGCCGTATCATGCCGCGCTCTTTTGCCGGCGCCGTCCACGGTCACGTGCGTGTCGGGTGGGGCGCCGCCGCACGGCTGGCTGCACCGGTGACGGACGTCGGCGGCACCACGGCCGCGGGGCTGCCGGGGCTGCCGTGCTTCACTGTCGCGTCACGGCCCGCGTCATAGTTCAGGAAACGTGCCACGCCACGGCCACTTGCAGCCAACCGACTGAGCAGTGGGTGGACTGCCGGCGCCACTGCTCGGCAGTTCAGGTGGCTGGCAAGAGACGATGGCAGCCGGCCTGCCGCACGGTCCAGTCAGACTGGCAGCGTCAGGTTCAGGTGCAGACGGCCGGCGTGTCCAGCCGGTCAGGACATCCACTGTGCCGCCGAGGAAGTCAAGCCCACTGCTATTCTATGCAACATTTGATTGTGCTGTTGGCTGGGCTGGCATGGACAGTCCCGAGCAGGCAATAGATCATCGTGTCGTGTGAAGCTTGCTCATCATGATATTCAGTGGCCATTGCAAGCCAGTGTATCTTGGAGAGGTTGTCTTGTCCTCGGGAGACTATCCTATTGATGACGCGACTTCCTACTTTCCTACATTCCACACCCACGCCGTTTTGTGTCCTGGAAGTACCTTGCATCGGCGTGCGTGCAAATGATGCGGTGGCACAGTGTGCCGGCTTCACATTTTCCAGTCATGTCGCACACCTGACGGTGACGACGTTAGTAATGCCGATGGAAGCGTTTGACGTCATGTCAGGTGCGTGTGTTGTTTTGTCCGCGTCACGGCCGATGCTGCTGATAGTTTGTGACGTCGCACTGGCGAACGCCGGTGTGTGGGTGAAATCACACAGAGCGCCACCTGAGAGCGTGGACACGTCAGACACACACCGCTGAGACGTGACGCTGCAGCGGAACCCTCGGCTCTCCGACGTCATCTGGTTGCCACGGGGGGGGGGGGCGTGTCGTCAGTCGTCGTGAGATGATGGATGCGGTGTGACTGGCACTAACTTGGCACCGTTGCGGCGCCCACTCATCGCGGACGATTGCCACTCCCGACAAGAGAGGTGGTCTGCCTGTCGTCAGCACTCGGCGGTGCCGACACTGGCACGACTGGTGCCACTGTCGACATCGCTGAAACCGGCCGCGGGCAGGCAAATGCGTTCCAGTTCATGAGGATCGGATGCACGAGGAGTGCGTTTAAAGGAGAGGATAGTGGATACTGTCAATGGTGACGAGTTCCTGATTGTTCCTGGTGTTCATAGACTTGTTGCAAGCACCGAGATTGGGACCACTTCATTGTGTTACCATGACCATTCCTAAGCCATTTTGGTTTTTGAGCCTTACGTTGAGATGTAGCCTAAGAGGCGTGATATTTTGGGAGAAGTGGTGGTAATCTTGCCATGGAGGATACAAGGAATGTGGGGGAGGAGGACAAGCACAAGCAAAGGGAAGTATTCTAAAAATATACACGCCGAAATGCCTGTGGTGTGATGGCCAGTTGGGTGAGCTGAATGAGCCGGTGTCAGTGTGACCGGTTGGTGCGACTGGGCTCGCTGTGGCGGCATCACAGCGGATGGCCGGCTCACCCTGCTTCCTCACCGTCCTCGGGGGCTGTGGCGGCACCACAGCGGATGGCCGGCTCACCCAGCTTCCTCAGCGTCCTCGGGGGCTGTGGTGGCACCACAGCGGATGGCCGGCTCACCCCGCTTCCTCAGCGTCCTCGGGGCTGCTCTGTGACTCAGGTTACCACCAGAGGTTGCCTGGTGCCGCGGCGGGGTCAAGCCGCCCAGCATGGGGCGAGTGGGACCAGTGCGGTGTGGGCGGGTGTGGTGGCCGAGTGTCGGGCCGTGTGGGCGGCGACGTGCGTCGTGTCCGCACCCAGTCACGTCACGTGGTCGGGGCGGAGAGGGGCGGACAGCGCGGCCGGCAGCTGGAGGAGGCGGCGCCGGCCGCGCCCGACGCCCGGCCGCTCGGCCCAGCCTGATTGCGGCTCGGGCCGCGTTGGCCTGTTGGCCGTGTTGGCCTGTTGGGCGCCGCGCCGCTTTCACCGCGCCCGCCGGTGAGGAAACGGCCGCCGACGCCGGCCTCGCCCACGCCCTTTCCCGGTGCCGAGAACGGCTGGCGACCCCCGGCCCGCCCGAACACGTACAATGATGGCGCCCGGCCTGCCCGGACACGTACGCTGATGGCGCCCGGCCTGCCCGGACACGTACGCTGATGGCGCCCGGCCTGCCCGGACACGTACGCTGATGGCGCCCGGCCGGCCTGGACACGTACGCTGATGGCGCCCGGCCGGCCTGGACACGTACGCTGATGGCGCCCGGCCTGCCCGGACACGTACCCTGATGACTGATGGGTGGTGACGTGTTCACTGATAATGTCTGAACCTGCCGGTTGGTGGTGACGTGATCACTGTTCATGTGTGACTCAGCTGAGTGGTGGGCGGGTCCGGTAGCGTGGGAGACTCGCGTGTGGCTTCGTGTGTGGCTTATCAGGACAAAGGGTTGGTGGACAGTGGACGGCCGCGGTAGCGGTGTATGGTCGAAGCCAGCCACTTAGCAGCTATTCGTCGTTTGCCACCCCCAGACGACTGTTGGGTGCCGGGGCCGATATTTGTCTGACGTCTTGAACCCGGTTCAAACCGCCACCGGACCGGAGAAAAGTCAGGTGGCTCGGCCGGAATTTTTACCTTCTATGGTACCAGTTCCGGTGCGGCCGCGATGTGACCCGGGTACCGGGCGGCAAAGGTCAGGCGGCACGTCGGAGTCCAGTGCTGTCGCCGGGCGGCCAGCCGGGCCAAGTTGAGACGCGCTGTACATTTCCTGGCGTCGGCGTCCGTCGGCGTCCGTCGGCCGGCGGCTGGACGGCTGTGGCGACTACTGTGTATGAGTTCGCTGTCCCGCTCCCAGAGGTGTCCGTTACCAACAAGTTGTGAGGGGTTTCCCCCCACAGCACAGCCTCTGGCGCAATGGCCTTACCGCACACCTGGTTTGCCCTTCCCTCCCAGGATGGCCGTTACCGCACAGCCTCTTTTTTGCTGAGCGGTGTTGCCCCTGTCCCGCTCCCAGGGATGGCCGTTACCAGCACAGCCTCTGTTGAGCGGTGTTGCCCCTGTCCCGCTCCCAGGGATGGCCGTTACCAGCACAGCCTCTGTTGAGCGGTGTTGCCCCTGTCCCGCTCCCAGGGATGGCCGTTACCAGCACAGCCTCTGTGCCGGGTGGCCGTTACCAGAATTTTGGGGGGGCTCCAGATGGCCTACCAGCACAGCCTCTGTTGAGCGGTGTTGCCCCTGTCCCGCTCCCAGGGATGGCCGTTACCAGCACAGACGGGACGCTTCTGTTGAGCGGTGCTGCCTCTGAGGTCGTCGAACTGTTCGGGTGCAGCGAGCCGCGGCGGGCCTCCTCTCCGGCACCCGCAGGCACCATTATTTGCCATCTGCAGTGGCGGAGCCCCGCCCGGCATACGCGTGGGCCCGTGCTCCGACTGTGATGGGCCAGATGGATGCACGGTCACGGACGCATGGGTGGGCCGTCGCCGTCGCCGCCGTCCTCTACGTTCTATGTGTCGTCTACGTGTCGGCATGGTTGGTGTGTATGTATGTATGTGTGTGTATGTGCTTGCGCGTGCGTGCGTGCGTGCTACCTTGCGCAGTGCACGTTGTGGCCGAGGTGGTGGCTGTTGATTTTGAGGGGACCTCAGAGAGCGGTCGGGAGTGCCGGCCGCCGGCGTGAATGCTGTACAGTGTACAGGTGGCTCGACTGTAGCTGGTGGCCGCAGCAGGTGCCGTGTAGGAGGTGAGAAGGCCGCGGGACGCGTCCCCCACCACCTGTACACTGTACAGTGTACAGGTGGCTCGACTGTAGCTGGTGGCCGCAGCAGGTGCCGTGTAGGAGGCGGGAAGGCCGCGGGACCCTTGTCACTTACAGTTACAAGTGGCTCACTGTAGCTGTGGCCATGCCGTGAGGGCGAGTCCACCACCTGTACACTGTACAGTGTACAGGTGGCTCGACTGTAGCTGGTGGCCGCAGCAGGTGCCGTGTAGGAGGCGGGAAGTCCGCGGGACGCGTCCCCCACCACCTGTACGCTGTACAGTGTACAGGTGGCTCGAGTGTAGCTGGTGGCCGCAGCAGGTGCCGTGTAGGAGGCGGGAAGGCCGCGGGACGCGTCCCCGCCGGCCGTGTCAAGGCCAGACGCCGCCCTCTCGCAATCTGTGTGCGGCTGGCACGCCTTGTTCTGTGGCCAGCTCACACTGTGCTATGTAGTTGACTCCGTTCCTCACTCAGCTCACAAGGACACCTGAAAATATATTCGAAGCTCAATGGGCGTGGGCGTCACCACCACTGGGGTCCGTGGGGTTCGGACCCCACCTGAAATGTCATTAGCAGGGTAACAAACCAGGGGTCCAGACCTCACGACCCACCCGGGGTCTTCAGCCATGGACACTCGCCTACCTATTATAAGGAGGAGCATGAACAATATCATGAGCCCAAAGTTCAGACCAAACATTTGGTCAGACAAAGCCTGGTTTTGAGTTGGGTCAAGTTCAACATACCAGTACAGTTTGGATGAATTGGCAGATCCATAGCTGGTTTTGAGTTGCTCAGTGGGGCCAAGCAAAACTAATTGTCATATTTGCTTTATATTTTCAGATTAGTGATCAAGCTGTTTCAAATTGAATGTGTAAATATGTATAACCTGAACCAGTCCAGTCCCAGTCTCAACCAGTCCCAACTTGAACCAACAAGAGGTACACCTCAACCAAATATACCTGCCAACGTATGATATGATAGAATAAAGTCAGCAATAATATGCATGCCCACTGCATTATAATCGTTATTCTTTAGGAAAACAAAAGGTACTAAGGCATGGCTTACATGGCGTTCTAAACTAACCTTATGCGATTTTACAAGGCCACCATCACATGTCTGGGGTTGGTTGGTTATTTGAGTTTTAGGGCGCATCGACCAGGTGGGCAGTGGCCATGTGATAGACACTCGAGCGCATGAGATGCCACAGGGAGAGAGAGAAGGTCATAAGTAAGCCAGCACATTAAGACTATCTTTAAAATTACCTGAAGTAATAAATGCCCATCTATCAACATATTTTGAGGGTAAATAGCGTGATACCTAGAAGTTGTATTCAGTTGTATTGTTTCATAAAGTAAACACGGTTTGTTTTAACCTGCCAAGTTAAATTTGTTAACGTACCTATCACTAGTTTACCACGAAATACTGGGTCTATATCATAACATCTAATACTCGTAGCCTCCAATCATTCAAAACATGTAGGAATCAAAAAGACTAAGCGTTGACATCTTGTAAATTCGGAGATTCCGTATGGGGAAAATTCAGAACTTCTAAAGTTCAAAATCTCTAACCGTTCTGTTTCTCTTGGAGATTAAAGTATCATAAGACTCAACAACACGAGCGATCAAAGTCTCTAGGTGTTCCAAACCTCGAAGGTGTCAAAACATCGAATCCACACAAACTACAAGAGTTTGAGATACCGTCTAATCTCAAACGTATTCAGAACATCTAGCGATCGAAATCTTTAACGTGTTCAAAACCACGAATCAATAACTTTTTGACTTGAAGAAGTGCAAGGTTGCTCCAAAAGGTGTCCCGTGAGGGTTATTTTATATCTTTTCGTATGGGGTTGAGTCGTCTAAGTTCGGTCCAGTTCAGTGGAGCACCGAAGGGCGAGGGAAATTGGGAGCAGTTTCCTCCCCCCCCCCCACACTGGGAGGTTGTCGAGCCCCAAGAATCATGCCGGGTTAGGAAAAGTTGCGCCAGGCTCACTAAACATCCCGCTGAGCCCCCAAAAAATCACACCGGAGCCCCTACAAATTACATTATGTCCCCGAACAAAATCGCACAGGGGCCTCTGACAATGACGATGGGGCCCTCAAAATAGCACCAAGGCCCTTGCAGATCACATTGGGCTCCAAAAGTCGTTCCGGAGTCCCTAAAAATGACGCGCCGGCTCCAAAGGGTGGGATTAGAACCCCTGATAATACGCTAAGGCCTCCCAAAAGTCGCTCCGGAGCCCCAGAAAAGTCGCGCCGGGCTCCTGAAAAGCTGCGCCGGGACCAACAAAAATCACGCTGGGCCCCAAAAGGTCGGGCCGGGACCTCTGGAAATCACATTAGGGGCCAACAAAGTCGTGTCAGGGTCCTTGAAGATCACGATGGGGCCTCGAA